>WOVY01013269.1:0-225911 GCA_013436015.1 Rhipicephalus annulatus | reverse complement strand
TGTGCTTCTCGGAAACGCGCTGCTTCGTCTGCTTTCTGCTGAAGTTTTTTGGACGCTGTACATTGATACTGTGTGTATTGCCACATATGTACTGTACCTACCTTCGCACGACACCAGCCCTACTTTGTGTAAGGCATTCACAAAAAAGAATAAAGCCGTCAGTGCCAAATAATAATCTCATCTCACACTCCACAGGGTTCTAGTGGCTAAGGTACTCGGCTGCTGACCCGCAGGTCACGAGATCGAATCAAGGTTGCGGCAGCCGCATTTCCTGTGGAGGCGAAAGTGCTTGAAGCCCGTGTGCTTGAATATAGTTTCACGTTAAAGAACCCCAGGTAGTCGATATTTCCAGAACCCTCCACTACGGTGTCTTTTTAACTCCAACAATTATTATAATAATTTTCTATGGTAGAATAAATCACCTAAATGCCTACAAATTTAGATTTCAAGTGCCTGAATAATCATATGACGAATGCTAAGCTTTTGCAGTTGATTAAAAAGCGTACATACATCTTAAATTTCATTACCTTAGTGATTTAATTCAGTATATTTTAGTCGTGAAAATAAAAGAGTATAAACTTGTTCCCTGAAAAATGTCTTTACTGGAGACCTAGGTCGAATAGCGCTCATAAAAAAGTTATGAATAGTATAGGTGGCGCAAAGACCCGATGGGACGAAATGGCAACGGATGAACCAGTGTCTAAAACTTAAACGTAAAGCTAGGATACAAATTACGCAAGCGCTCGCCATTAGTTTTATGATCAGAAATATTTTAGGGTCGAAGATTCTTAAGGCGTGGGTCGGGCGTATCTTGTATGTAGTAGGCACTTTTAGTTTTAGTCTTTGAAAAGTCCGCTGGAAGGCAGTATTTGTATATGATGAATGTATGATGAAAATGCGAGATGACGCTACTACGGGTGTTCACTATATGGATGGACGGACAAACAGACGGACATGCAGACAGATGTATGCACGGACAGAGAGCAGATGGACGGACGGACATAAATACACACACAGACGGGACATACATACATACATACATACATACATACATACATACATACATACATACATACGTACGTACGTACATACATACATACATACATACATACATACATACAGACATACAGACAGACAGACAGACACAGACAGACAGACAGACAGACATAGACAGACGGACGGGCCGACTGACGCACAGACAGATAGACGTGGCCAACGGATGATTCACGGTTCGCTGATAAAACCCTTCGAAGTTTCGCGACACTAATCATCATCCAATTGATGAATATGCTGTGATTTTTTCACACGTGAATGTTAACCACAGTAATTCTGGGGTTGAAAAACAAGGTGCAGCACCAAAGTCACGACATTTAACACGACTAGCGGCAAGGTCATTCGCTGGTTTCGTAATCTAAAGGGACACCAAAGTCATATAATTTATGTCTTAATCAAACCTCAGTGTATGACAACGTGTAAAAGAACACTATTGTCAAAAGGAGTACCTAATTACTCAAAAATTAAGGTAAATGCATGAGAACACATGCGCCATGAGTAGGACATTCGCAAAATGATGCTGATGACGTCAGACTTACCACTACAATTAATCACTAGTAATCCAACTAGCGGCACTAAATTAAGAATATTCTGTGGATGAAAAAGCGCAATAAAATGCTGCTTGTTTGTCTCTGTTTGGTTAATAGAAAAAAGAACCATCGGACGTTACTACGGGGAGCGGCACGAGTGGTTCGTAAATTCAACTTTCGCCTGGTTAAACTGCACAGGTCGTGCCATCTAGCGGGGCCCAGTTTAACCAAGCGCGCCTACCATCTCGGAGGTTATGGCTAAAGATTGTTCAATCACCGTTGTTGCTGCTGTGGCTCATGGTACTTTCGCCGTGCTGCTAGTAGTGGGCCATGAGGGTACCTGAAATAAATAAATAAATAAATAAACGTTACAGTAAAGCCGGAACTCTGTGCACGGTAACAGTGACGTGAGACGGCCACTTTCGGGCGGGAAATTCAAAGTGTGCTAAAGTAAAGCAGAGCATTAAATGTGACTTTATTTCAAACTAAGCACTTTCTTCGCCAAAAAGTAGCACTACCAGGTTTCTGGACTCTTATTTCAGGTACCAACATCAATTTATCACTTACGTTTAGTGTCCCTTTAACGCAGTCTAGTAAAAAGACTGCCAGGTGTAACCTGTCGGTTCGCTATTCTGTATTCGTTTTTGTGTTTTGCTATTCGTAAAAACACCTCTCCTTCTTGAATTACACATATACGACAGGAATTCATGCAATTAAAAATAAATGTTACAAAATACAAGTACCTCACCCAAGACGGAATGTCCATATGTCCACCTTACTCTTAGTGTTCCCCGGTTATTAGCCCACAAAGCCACCTAGTAGTGACGTCTTGCTTAGAGAAACTTTATATAATCTGGGCCGCATAATCACTCGCTTAAACTTGTATGAATCAAGTGATATGAAGACATGATGATATATCAAGTGTGCCAGTAACTTCATTGCCACAGCATCTGTACAAAGTCAAGTCATCGACACTTAAACTACCGAAGTAAGTATTCGTGAAAAATTAAGCTGTACATGGGACGAGAGCGACATATTACACAAGGAACGTGCAATCGAGCGAACTTCTAATACTTTCGGTCGCGAACAGGCCATCACAGCGTGATGTACAAGCTGACTTTGTTAGACAATGTCAGCAATGTCAACTAATGCGACAACTTAATAATAAAATACGTCACATGCACTACCCTATATGTAATCCATATCTAAATTTTGTTTCCTGCTCATGCTTCAGTTTTTAAAGGGCCACGGTAGTCTAGCGGCTAAGGTATGAACCGCAGGTCCCGTGATCAAATCCGGCTGTGGTGGCTGCATTTTCGATTGAGGCGAAAATGTTGTAGATCAATGTGCTCAGATTTGGGTGCGGGTTAAAAAGCCCCAGGTGGTCGAAATTTCCGGAGCCCTCCACTATATACGGCGTCTCTTATAGTCACATGTGGTTTTGGGACGTTAAACCCCACAAACCTATCAGTAAATTTATTATAACAAGGCATAACAACAGAACCATATGTTCATGAAGTATTTGTACGATGTTCTGTCTGTATTGCTTATTTCTCTCGTAAATTATGTACATGTATATGAAATTGTTCACTTGCTTCATTATTTTACCTGTTTAATGTAATGAACATTCATGCCAAGGGTACATAGGAATAAGAAGAGCCTTAGTCAGGCAACATGAACTTTAGCTGTTGCTCCTGTTTCGTGACACAAATAAAGAAGATGTCCATTAACTTTTGAGCATTACCTTCCCACTTTCGTTTTTTAGCTGTTTTCACTGGACATGCACGTGTGACCTGACGTCTACAATACTGCTTTATGCACTCCAAGGCCGAATAAAACGTGAACGAGGATCAACTGCCGAGCCCTTGTTAGTCACGTACCGAAAAAAAAAACGGGCCACAGTTTTTGTTGTACACGACTTAAGAATGCTTCTCAAGCAGATATCCGCCAATGCGAAATTCAGTGTGCCTCGGTAATTACAGAAGGAGGGGGCATTTCTTGTTGGAAGATGGAGGCGAATAAGCTGTTGATCTGTAGAGACCCGAATAGCATGCTGTAAAAATCACATAAATGTGCTAGGCTGCAAAAATAAATATGTTTTGCAATGCCGCGTAGAACAAGAGTGGGGTTGCCATTCGCGTTGACGGCTTAGTATATGCCTTTTAAAACTGAAACATGTGTGCATTTTGTACTCTAACGGCAAAAACATCGAAAAGAACCATCGAAGTATCTGGGCTTCGTACTGTCTTTCGCTTTTAAGTAAGGACGTTGCGATAATCACCGTATACAAACAACTTGTCAGGAGGCCCTCCCGCCAGTCCTACCCTCTTCAGAAATGCACGAGCCACCATTATCTTAGGCTATAGCGCTGACGGCGCTTCACGGCTGCTCTAAAAACTGAATAAGCACCTTTCAAGTGGCATATGAAGCGTAATATTTCTGGTTGGCTGTAAACTGCCTTCATGACACATTCATACATCCAGTTTAACTGACAGAACCCTCATTTATAAGTGCTACATCTTTACTGTGGCATGCTATTATTAAAATGTTTGCTCTAGCACCCGTTGAACAATAAGCAAGGGTGTAGGGTATGGGACGGTGATCAGAGCACAAAATTGAGTGAATCTCGACCGTATGGAAACTGCACATGTTTGCGTTGACAAGCGTACTGAAGTGCTGAGGTAAATTTTGCTCTTTGGTGGTGCAGTGCTAAGTGATATGTTCTCGTCTAGAATGTGAAGGCTGCTAGCTAATCTCCAGATGCCAATAAATTCTGAAAGAAGTGACTCCGGAGAAGCACTAAAGAAAAACAGCCTCAAGCTAGCTTGATATGATCTAACGGAACCCTCCAAGTATACGTGGTGGCCTAACTTAACAAGCAATATTTTTGCATGGCAAACAGATGACGATGCTAATGAAGATGTAGATGACGTTAATCGCAACTGTTTTGAGTGCCCTGCGAAATTATGATATAGATGCCAAGAAAGTAAAGTTGGCTCCACCTCAGTGTTTTAGTTGCTAAGGTACTCGGTTGCAGACCCGCAGGTCACGGGATCAAATCCCGGCTGCAGCGGCTTCATTTTCAATGCAGGCGAAAATGCTGTATGCCCGTGTGCTCAAATTTGGGTGCACGTTAAAGAACGCCTGGTGGTCGAAATTTCCGGAGCCCTCCCCAATACGCCACCTCTTATAATCAATGTGGATTTGGAATGGCAAACCCCGCTTATCAATAGATCAATCAAGAAAGGATAGTGGACAAAAAGACAACATGTCACCGGCAAGGAGAGAACCTGTAGCCTTCAAATAACACGTGCAATGGTGCTGTAATTTAACAAATATGCACCTAAGACAGTACAATGATTGTTTCTGTACCTTACTTGGTTCCGCATCTGTAGGTTTTTATTAAGGTTGTATCATACAAAAAAGCGATCCCTCGAAATTCCCTTCTATCATAAATCGCTTTGCATGTACCTCGAGAGGTCTGTCCGTGGCACCAGTTTGGTGACATTCTACGTACGATAATAAAATACTTGTGCGTGCATGCGTGTGCGCGCATATAAATATATAGGAAACAGGAATGCGCATTAGTTTTTTTGCATACATGTCCATACTAATATCTGAGTGCGATAAGGCAGCAGTCGGCAGCGATATGAGTCTGCTGTTTATCCGCTTCTTGAAAAAATTAATATCACGCAGCGTAAGGTATACGTTGAATTCGTAAAACCGTGTATTAAGATAATTCAGTGATTGGCTCTCGGCAGCATTAGAAAGTGGCTACAGTTCGCAATGTCAAAAAAAAACATGCGGGACCAAATGACGCCCCGTTTTGTCAAACTTGGCACTGCGAAGAAGCGAATACAGCTAACCCGTTTAACACACAGAACACACGAAATATTAATGACCTCATATCCACGCAGTGCATGACGATATCTGGGCGAAGCACCCGCATGATTCTAGTAACTTTGAATACCCTGTACATTTCTTATCCGGACATGCAAATCCGTGACAACAAGTGTGAACAATGTTCTTTATTGGTCATAAGGCGTATGTGGTGTTGAGGTGTGGGCATTTTTCATTCATTAGGACCGGTGTGATGATGAGCAGAGCAAGGGTCTAACCGCCGTACTCAGAAACGTCTCTTGACATACTGCCGCCTGCAATGCAGCACAATCGAGTTAGAAATGCGCTGTCTTTAGCGCTGACAAGGCAGCACAAACGCGATTCAAGCACGCTGCTTTAAAGCGGGTAGCGTTGCCATGCTGCAGTAAAATAGGGTGTTCCAGGGGGCGTGTACTGCATGTAGGTGCGGCTCTCTAGTGGTATCCTATCAAACTATACTTGTATTTCAATGGTAGAGTGGAGCAACTGACGACTCCGTGAGCGAGGACTTGGCTCTGACGTAAAGCACGCATGTAAGCAAGTAGGAAGCGGAAGCAACAAAGTTGGCATAATACTTTGCGAGTAGGTATTTTAGTCCGCTGATACCGATGTTGAATCATGTTAATTATTTCTCGTACGTTGTAGTTCTAGTATCATGGACACGATCCGATGAAGTGGTCATGCGAAAATTCGAGCTTTCTGATTCAAAGGTGTTACAAACACGTGACAGTGGCGGGCGCCGAGCGGGTAAACGTGTTAAAAGAGCACTGACATCAAATTTCAGGATTGAGATGTGCCCTTCATTTCATTGCTCCGTGTGCGTAAAGTCCTCTTGGAGAAATTTTAATCGCGTCCGACGCGTAAAATTAATTTTATTTCGATGCTAAACAGCGTACGAGAGCCTAATGGGAAATGAAGTGCCCCTGGGATATCTACACTACAGCTACGTGTTCGGTGTGATACATTCCACGCATACCATCGGGAGAGACGATGTGCAAGTAGCAAGGACGTCCACGATCCGAATGTTCTTATCCTGGTGCCAAGTGCCGTCGAAACATGGAAACGCCCCTCACTCGTCATGTCTGACCTCCTCGCACCAGTTTGAATGATTTCGGGAAACTACCAACATCTAAAGCACCCCTAAAGAGATCGGCAAAACAAAAAGAGCATGATTCATTGTGGGCTCGCCACTCAGCGTACCGTGGCACTATTGTGAGTTTCAGTCGTCTGTGGAAGTGCGGAAAAAGCGCGATTAGGTTGTCTTTTCATTGCCCGTATGTTACACGCCAATACGACCACAAGCAATCGAAGTAGACTAGCGTGGTACTTGATAGCGACAAGACACACACACACAACACACACACATATATATATATATATATATATATATATATAATATATATATATATATATATATATATATATACGTATTGTCGCTATCAAGTACCACGCAGGTACCGTAAGTATTGAACTTTTGGCCGCCAGTAGACTTTTTTTGTCCCCATATTACCAAGTGGGTCACTGCCGCTGCCACCGTGAGAGGCCGGATCATCAGGAGCCACAAAGAAGAACCTGACAAGCAGCGAACGTATGCTGTTTTGCTGTTTCTCCGCTGGTGCGCTGGTGCGCATTCCCTATACCGATAGGGAATGCGCACTCCGTGTGCACTACTGAATGCTCTGCGCGCCAAAACCCATATATATATATATATATATATATATATATATAATATATAATATTATATATATATATATATTCAAACTTTGAGGCATGAGCTAGCATGGCCGCAGGATGCATCCTCGTGCACCTCATTGCTACTTGGAACGTCGTCCATTCTGAAATCAGTGTGCTGCAAAGGGTCATCAAAGCAAAAGTATTAGTGACGTCATGAATCACAGAGATTCCAAGCTCCAGACTATCGTATTCAACCACAGTCGACATTTTGTTTGCCACAACGGCAATGCAGGTGACACGGCATGACAATGTGTGCGCCTAGCAGACCAAATACTTGCTTGATTGATGATTGATATGTGGGGTTTAACGTCCCAAAACCACCATATGATTATGAGAGACGCCGTAGTGGAGAGCTACGGAAATTTCGACCACCTAGGGTTCTTTAATGTGCACGACCAAATAATTGCGGCGCGCATGAACCTGACCTCACTCTTTTCTGTGGAGAAGTGTTTAGCTGTAACGTAAGCTGGAGGTGAACGCAACGTGGGCCCTCTGGCAGCGCTTTCAGCGCTAAAAACGGTGGGATTGCCGGCCGTTTTGATTCGCGCTTAATATCAGTGATTTAAATCTATAAAAGTGATAGTTATTTGCCTCTCAGTTGCGTAATAGGTTGCGAATTGCTACTAGGATGTCGATAACTGCTCGTTGACGCAAAAATTTTCACATGAGTAAATTTGATGTCAGTCCTCCTTCATAGGACGCGCAATACGCTGACTTCTGATCCACTTAGCCAATTTCGGCGCGTAGCAACTTTTTCTGCTGCTTGGAGTTAATCCTGCTCGGAATCTACTCCTACTCTCTCACTGGAACACTCGACTCCCGTCCTCACTCTTGCCATTGGAACACACTTGCTCCAAAAAGAGCAGAAAAACATTTTTCGACTCGCCATTGAAATTCAATACTAAGCAGGCGCCACAGGGGAGCGAACGCCTGGAGGAGAGAGCGGTCGCTCCGAGTACTAGTATGTCACAACCATGGCCTCCGAGACGGCGGGCGCACACAAATGTTTCTCTCCGACTGTCCCTATCAACACGCTCCTCAGCAAAATCATCCCGCCACGTTGGTCTATGGGTTAATGGCGTATTCGGTAGGGCATTTTCGAGCGTTCTAGAGCACTCTGAAAAGTGGCTGCGCCGTTGGTTAGAGTTCGAGCGCTCGCACTACCTATGATCGGCTTTTTCAGAGCGTCAGCCTCTGACTCAGAGTGCTCCCGACCACACCGACTTCGAAGTAAGAGCGTGGCACGATCTGAGCGGAAGACGGATCACGTGACACAAGCCAGCCAATCATGTGGCTGCAGGCAGGTGAACGTGGTGAGGAGCGCGAGCGTGCATTTCGAAAGGTTGTATTAGAGGGCGTGTAATACTTCTTGCACGTGCATTGTTACTGGCGTTTCGCACGTGTGTGCGGTGAATTCACATCTACGGAGCCATAAGTTCACTATGTGAATAACGAGTCGGCTAGCGAAGGCTGTCGAAACGTCAATAACGCTGTCGTTACAGCAGCTAGCCGTCAGCCTCGTGACTTGCCTTGAAGATGCAGCTCAGAAAACGACGATAGCAGGATTTGTGTGCTGATCTCATGAGGCTTTCACTACATCCAGACATGTCAGAAAGGGAAAAAAGGACTATAACAAAAGTCAGACATTTCAGATATGTCCACTGAAGTGATCGCCATCGTTTGTTGACGCGGCGCAGCAATGTTACCCGGGAGCTTCCCGCGCTGGCTGCACGGTGGCACTACAGGCCGCGCAGCTTCAGCGCTCTGAGATCGCCGATGTATTCGGTTGGTACGCTGCCTCTCGCGCTCTGATTGCGAGCTGGCTCTGCATCTGGACACTCTGAAGCAGAGGACCAGAATGGCTAACCGAATACGCCATAAGGTACTCGCCTGCTGACCCAAAAGTTACGGGAGCGAATCGTGGCTGCAGCGGCTGCATTTTCGATGGAGGCAAAAATGCTGGTAAGCTCGTGTGCTTATGACGAGTTCCACTCGTCGAGCGGGAGCAAGTTTTCTTGCTCCGTGGCTGAGGAATCCGCGTTCCGCTGGTAGTTTCTGAGCAAGTTTGCGTTTTCCACTGGTAGATTCGGAGCAACCCACACTGCAACGGACCATTCCGCGTGCTCCGTCTTGCAGAGACGGATTTCGCTGGAACTCTAAGAATGCGTTGTCATCATTTCCGGTACAGTCATGCAGCTAGGTTGACTTCAGCATTTTTTCAGGTGGTCTGGTATCCCGTGCACCTAATTGTTTACATTCCTAAAATCAGAAAGCGGTACCACTGCTTCCCGCGACTGCGCGGTCGAAATGCGTCCTTTGCAGTGGCAGCACAGTTGATAGTGAAACATAGAGAGTGGAAGAGAAAACCGTTCCTGGTACCAGTTTAGAAACGTATGCGTAAACAACTTCCGGAGTGACCTCACACGGGGCATTCACATGTTCCAGTCACAGATATGGCTTGGCGCAATTTGATTTCTCGCTCCAGGATACCTGCGGCTGCTCCGAATCTACGAGTAGAATTCGCCATAAGATTTCAGTGCACGTTAAAGAACCCCAGATTTTAGAAATTTCCTGAGGCCTCATAATCATGTGGTGTTTATTGGACAATAAACCCCACATATCAATCAATCTCCAGTAATATCAACAAGTATCGCCTCGCACGCCCGGCTACCATGAGAGGGCGCAAACTCCACTGGTGGTAGAGACAGCGGCAGATAGCAAAAAGCATGGGTAGGGTGACCTAGCACGAGATTTCAGCGTGAAGGTGTTTTTTTAAAGATGATAGTCTTTTTTGGGGACCTTCGACGCAAAAATTTTGGTCTGTCTGTCTGTACATTTGTCTGTTTGTCCACTCTTAACGGCATCGGGTACTTGAAACGACCGACCCCGTGCCCACCCATGTTGATCAAGGTTGAGCGTTCATGCTTGTGAAATTGTCAATTAGAAAGCAATTATGGCGCATGTATGGGGCACCATAACAACACGTATATATTCTGCATGTGCGTCTCTTACAAGAAAAGGCATACATAAGTGATTTTAAGGACTGTAGCACTCATCATGCTGCTCTGACCATGCAACACTTCCACGGAAAGACGAGCGTTTTCAATGCTTTGCTAAAACGAAACGGTGGTGGCACCTACCTGTCGCCTTGCATTCTACACCTTATCATCTCTGATACGGTCACGCACACCCGTGTCAGAGGCACGTGTATTGTTTTCCAAAAAAAAACTGCCAGATGGCGCTCATGTCTCACGTGTGACGTGACTTGATGTGCTCGTTCGCCTCCGCTGCATGCTCAAGGCACTCTAACGCAGCGCCTCCGGAGTACCATTCACCGATTTTCTTGTGCAGAACATCAAATAAACGTTTTGTTCACTCTCTCCACACGCAAGACTATTGTCTTCAGACGACATTCGCGGATTACATGCAGATACGGGCCAATTTTTTATATACCAAATTTTGTCTAAATCTTGAGTAAAGGTTCTTGTTAAAGGTGTTTGAAGCTCAGTACTATTAGTTCCATTTTTCTGGCACCTATGCCTTCGAGAATTCAGCCAAATTCTGTTATGATTGCACTTTTTTGTCAGTACAATACTGAAGTTTGTTTGACTACCTGAGTAATGAATACTTAGATTACAAAAGGTATTTTTTGAAGAAAAACTATTTTTAGACCTCTCGAGGGGCTCAACTTTATGAGGAAAAATTCGAAATTTCACAAAAGTGCCATCTTTGGCTACATTGAGACGCAATTTGCACCATATGGTGGTCCAATTGCAAACCACCTTTATACTTGGATCAAAAGCAAATGAAAACTTACTTTCATATGAAAAATATTATCATTAGACGTTTTGTATTAGGGAAAGGAAATATCTTTTCTATTGACGGCATTAAGCGATTTCAAGGCAGCAGCTATCGTTTGACCAAATGGAAATATAGGTGCAGTAGGATAGTTCAAAAATTATTTCCTTTCATAAAAAATTGTAATAATAAGATTTGGCATACAAAAAGATATTATATTCTTTTGAGTTAGGTATAAAGGTGTTTTTTATTTGGACCACCACATGATCCTAATTGCGTCTCAATATAAACGGAATAACAATTTTGAGAAATTTGTAGTTTTTTCTCGTAAGGTTTAGCAGCTTGAGAGGTTTTAAAATAGCTTTTCCTCAAAATATACATTCTGTGGAGTAGGTATTTACTACTCAGATACTCTTAAAAGTGCAATATTTGCAATAGAAAAAACGCAAACAAAACACATTGTAGCAAATTTTTGTAGGAGTATGTGTTCGTAAAATGGCTCTAATATTACTAAGCTTCAAACATCTTACACAAGCATTTTTATTTAACATGCAGACCGAATTTGGTACAGATAGAAACAGCAGTACTTCTAAAATAAACTTTTTTCACAAACAACAATCAAACAACATTCCAGAAAGTTGAGATGGCCGCCACGTGGCCAAAACATTTTCCTCTGAAGTGGTTTAGCAGTTCACTCTTTTTAATGCAGCGAATTAGTACAATTTTTTTCGAATACATTTGAGATGGTAGCCAAAATGGCTCTGACCTTTGGCGTAGAATGATTGATTGATTGATATGTGGGGTTTAACGTTCCAAAACTACCTTATGATTATGAGAGACGCCATAGTGGAGGGCTCCGGAAAGTTCGACCACCTGGGGTTCTTTAACGTGCACCAAATCTGACCACACGGGCCTACAACATTATCACCTCCATCGAAAATACAGCCGCCGCCGTCGCCATTCGATCCCGTGACATGCGGGTCAGCAGATGAGTATCTAAGCCACTAGACCACCGCGGCGGGGCCTTTGGCGCGGAATGACTCTATAGCATTTTTGCCTTCAAAGAAATAGGATCGGTGCGGCCATGCTCGAACTCGGGACCTTCGGGTGAGCAGCCGATCGCCGTGAACATGATCCACTATAGTGGACCACTGACAGAATAGAAAGCACAGTTGGTGCTATAGAACACCAGTTGGTAGCAATTTTTTATGTATACAGTCCGTATACAAAAGCAGAAAGGATCCTGACCCAGAAAAGGTGGAGTGGAACTGCGATGTTGTCTGCCGTCTTGAGCGATACATGCCAGACGCCACTACCATAGCTGTCTGTATATGCTGAACGCATGCTATGACTGAACGTTGGCAAATAAATTCCTGCAGCCTCGTCGCTTCATATGCGACGCACTTTCGCCTTTGCCTAATGTGATAGCCTTTGACAGGCGAAGAGTATTTTTTGTGCACTTGGGACATTGCTGCTATTGTAAGACTATTTCAATAAGTGGTATCGATTCGCGACAGCCCGTAAGTTCCCTAATTAAAGTTACAGCAAGACGCTACAACAAGCGTGTGAATTCACGACCCCTGATGACTTTCCTAATTTTAATTATTAACGTGTTCTTTAACAAAGTCAAAATCGACCTGCTATGCCTCGCTATCTGCCTAATTGTGTGTAGCGAGGCCGAGGGTAGTTGAAGTGACTAAATAACTGAATACCGTGTTCATCAGTTCCTATTCAACACCATAGAATACGGTCCTTACGTTTACCTGTAGTATGCACCATGGGTATGGGTTGCGATTTCTGTATTGCGAGCTGTAAAACTTCCCTGATTGCTAGGAAAGGAACATGAATGCTCGCTGGCGTTATTTGCTGTCGACGGCACTTCGCTATGTTTCCGCTGACTTTATTCAAGTGTAAGTGAGGGAAGAGTTTGTTTTCACGAGTGCGATGTATTTACTTTCCGTGCTTTATTATCAGCGGCATATAGGCCATAGCGCTTAGTTTCTACATCATTTGTGAATACTTTGTATTTACTGCATTTAAATAAATTACAAAATGTATTGCCACTGTTCCACTTAACACAGCTGTGCGTAACAACTTTGCTCACGATGGCATGCCGACAATAGCCGCGTCGCTGCTGTGACGTGGACGGTCACATATGGCAACAAAACTTTACTGAGTGATATTTAGGGCAGTGAAGATTTGTCTTTGTGAGACAAATGCTGAGAATCTTTTGTTCCCCTAAATCAACACTACAAACAATCGCCTAGAATATTAATCAGAGATGGGCGAAGTTCGTTTTTTGCAACGAAAGCAAGTCATGCTTAAAAAAGCTATATAGAAAACGATAATGACGAAGCAGGTCTCGCGCTACGTTATTATGGCATTTACTGTTAATACAAGGAGCTAAGCATTCTTAAAAGACCCCAAGAGAAATTGCGCCCCGGCAGTGGACATGATACCTTCATAAACACGAAAAACCTGCATTCGATCCCGAGCAAGTACCTACAAAAACTATGTGGTACACGCTGTCGTCAATATTCGCGACATTAAAAAACTTTGTCAAAAGCCGCAGTCAAACGAAGCTGGCGGCTAGATCCAGGAGTCTACTGTGTATTAGCTAGATATACATACATTATATAACACCTTCTGTGAAACGCGGTGTTACATCACACTATTTTATAATTGAGTACGAATGTTTTATTGTTTTACTCGAAGCGTATTCTCAATGTAAGCGTAAAAGGAAAAAGGTAAATAAAGAAGAAGAGGTAAAAAACTACCGTCGGTCTTGAAAGGTGCTTACGGACATTTATGCAGACCCGCTAGCACCCCGGTAGAAAAGATTCAACTTTGAAATCTATGGTGACAGCAGCTTCAAGATCCACTGCATAAAACTTGTTACACTCAAACATTATCTGTGAATGTGAAGACAATAATAGGGACTTTATTCACGGTACTTTTTTCAGTGAGGTGGGTCAATGCCTTGTGCAGCTGACACCTCACCAACAAAGTCTTGCCGTCCAGCATGATAACATAGCAGCCCACAGGCAAGGACTGCACGTCATGGTTGGGGAAACCTCAGCCCGGGTCACGACACTGCAGGAAATTCAATGAAAGTTTGTGAGAACCAACACGTGCAATCGTCTGTCATGTAAGTGAAGCCACATGGTATCTCGGTGTGCTTTCATGTGTTCACTGAAGCCAGCGTCCATGAGATTTGCTAAAGCTTTCTGTATATTGCACAAGGGTTGAAGGGAACGCACGACTTCGCCACTGTGTTGTACTGCTAAATCCGAGGAGTACTGAGGAGCTCTGAGCGATTTTTCACTTGCTCTTCGGAGCAGAAATATAATGAAGTATTTCATTATAGCAGCTCAGAATTCATACAAGAAGCATTCATAGATCTACTGATGTTAATAATCTGTTATCCGCCATGGGGGTGTAAACGTGTGTAAGAAACAAAGTGCCTGATGGTTCTTGATAAAATTCGTGCACTTGGCATGAAAAAAAATTTTTATAGGTGACCGTGGTGTGTGCAGTAATAAATGCATGCGTTGCTGATTTATGGCCAGCTGATATTTGGTATTACGCTTGCGAAACGTTCACGCCTTTGACGCTTGTTTGCTAGGTAATATGATTTGTGCTGCCATGCGTACACTTTCACACATCAATTTTTTCCATATAGGGTGAGTTCAAAAGGAATGTTTATTTACAGACCTACATAATTTTGCCCATAGTGCACTTTATTGAGAATGCGTTTGTCAAACTTCCTTACCTGGCCATACATTGACACGTAAAGCATTTATTCATTTAACGAACATGAAGCCAATAGGACTGACCCCTAGTAAACAGTTGAAGTGGCAGTGCCAAAAAAGTCTTGAATATTGGCATGAGTGAGACATATGCATTAACCTTCGACATATCGACGACCTTGTGTCATAGGGTTAAATATAGGAATAGCAAATAAATTTACGGTATAGTTAAGTTTAAGTGAACAATCTATGAAAGTTATAGTGGTAGGCATATGGTGCGCCAATCGCTGAACGGAAGTAGTAAAGTTGCAACTTGAATTTTGATGGCGAAATATTTCTTAGCAAACTTCGGAGACATTGAGCGTATCTATCTATCTATCTATCTATCTATCTATCTATCTATCTATCTATCTATCTATCTATCTATCTATCTATCTATCTATCTATCTAGCTATCTATCTATCTATCTATCTATTTATCTATCTATCTATCTATCTATCTATCTATTTATCTATCTATCTATCTATCTACTATCTCTTTGCTATCTATCTATCTATCTATCTATCTATCCATCTATCTATCTATCTATCTATCTATCTATCTAGCTGCCTACGACACCTAGCTTTCCTGGCTGTTTTGATAACGCTATCGATACCAAAACTGGTATGGCATTACATGACTATGATTACTATATGCGACTAATCATAACATGACAATCACGACGTGCATGTCAGGAATGTCATGATTTACATTTCACGGTCTTGCTTCCCTTGCGGTAATTTCGTTCACATGACATATGGCAAAACTGGTATGGCAGAACACGACAGCACGGCGAGCATTAGCGACAGGCCCTAACGTGGAAATGATAACATGCGTGTAATGTAGGTCATGCCTACACGCCTTGCTTATAGTGCGCTTGCCGTTCTTTCACTAGCTTCCCATCTACTGAATTTGGTATTACGGGACGTGAATTTATGACGAAAGTATATAGCTCGCGCAAACAAGATAATCATGAGATGCATGTCACGGAAGAACACGACTACATGCCACACTCATGATGCGCTCACGGTCGTTTCGCTAGCTTCAAAAATACAAAATTTGGTGTTACGTAACGTCAATGAATGCCGAAGGTATTTGACTGCTGCAAACATGATAATCATGACATGCGTTTCATGTACGAATAGGACAAAATACCACGCGCTTGATGCGTTCGTGGCCGTTTTTCTAGCTCCACGTATGCCATGTATGGTGTCAAGCGACGTGAATAGAGGACGGAGGCGAATGACACGTCCAAACATGATAACCATGATATGCATGTCCTATAAAACATGACTACATGCTACGCTTATAGTGCGCACGTGGTCCTTTCGCTTAGCTCCACACATACCAAAAATCACGTGACGTGAATAGACGACGAAGGTAAATGAGACGTCCAAACACAATAATCATGACATGTGTGTCATGGAAAACTTGACTACATGTTATATAATAGTGTGCTTGCAGTCGTTTCGCTAGCTTTTCATATCCCTCATTTGATATCACCTCACGTGAATAGACGACAAAGGTAAATGACACGTCCAAACATGATATTCTTGACATGGAAGTCATGTATAGTTTAGTTACATTCGCCTCGTAGCGTTGTGATGATTTTAAAGGGACATGTCATCCTCCCTCATCCGTGCTTCGCATATCATCGACTTTCACTGTATGTGGGATCTCACACTTTTTTCTTTTTTGTTTCGTCATAGTTCAGTGACCGTCTTTGCGCTTCCATCACCTACACCGAATTAAGAGTTTTCGTCTGCACTGGGTGGGGGGGGGGGTACTATTCACCGCAACCATAAGCTATATCTGAATTTTACATTAATCAGAGACGATCGAAGGTATAGGCTTACTTTCAGGCAGCGATTTTCGTAACTATAAAAAAATTGAGTTTATGCAAAAAATCTTGATATTGGTTACAAAAGCTCTAATAAGAGTCGGTGCCAACATACCAATGGGAAATAAATAAGTTGCTCATTTTACTAATACATTCACCAAAATGTAATCTTTGAGGAGATTACAGGCTAATCCATATCTTTATAATAATGTTTGAGGTTTTACGTCCGAAAACCAACATATACTTACGGCAGACGCCGCAGTGGAGGGCTCCAGAAACGCACAGTACAAAGGTCTCTTTATTTCACCTGCATACAATTGCCTCCATGCAAATGTATAGAGGCGAAATGTATGTAACTGAACCCCTGACCTTTGTGTCAACAGCCGCGCACCTTAGTCATTGGCGGGCCTGCAATCAAACGTGATGGGGAGGCTAATCCGCACTATTTAAAGCAAGGTAGTGAATAAATTTGTGTTTGAAGACGATGACAAACTATTTCTGATGTAGATCACTCAGTAACGGGCAACAATTCCCATGTGATTCAAGTACGAGTGCACATGCACCTCTTTTGGTGTAATCCTCTACCTATAGTATTTTTAGAAGCAACGTGTGGTTGTGTATCACAAGAAAGCTCGTTTTAGAATGGCAATATGAGACAAATAGTTTATTTAGTAAATTTGCTATTGTTACTTTATTTACTGAACTTTGGTGGATATTATACATGAAGCAGGTAACAGCCAAACTTCTGTTGCTTTGTTCATGTATAATTCCAATGAGGGATGCTTCAAAAATGCCCGAACTGACCGTTCAATATGGTTAAAAGTCGCATTTGACTAAACGTCACTATACTCTGCAGGCTCTAGCGCTACAGAGAAAAGATAGCCTGCCAATAAAAACTTCAATGCATAACTGAGTCTTGGTAGCTCTTTCGCTCAACCGAGCAGCTAGTATAGAGTTCCACTCAAAAACATACATTGCAATACTTTTAACAGCTCCAAAGCAAGCACGCCCAAACGTATGACTGAAGACACCGGAGAACTTTGATAGCGAGCTCTGTGTTCAGGCAGTGGGAGTTTTGCGTAATCGCAGCTTTATCGTGTAATAAAAGCGTTTCCTACGCCCAGCAAGTGCTGTCAATAAAGATGGGACAGAACGAAGACGCTTACTGCTCTGAAGTAAGAGAAGTTACATAAATATCAATGTTAGCAAACAGCAGAAATAAAGGACTAAGACATACGAAGACGTTACGAGTGCTTGGCATGAAGCGCTTGTGTCGTGTTCAAGCAGTACTTTGGCCTCGTTTAAGTTATGCTCTTTTCTTGTAGTCGCCATGAATAGACAGCAACTTACCCAGTTCTGAATTCTATTCAGAACTTGATAAGTTCGCCCACTACAGCTACGATCTATACCGCTGTCCAAAAAATGGGCTGATAATGTTCGCAAGAAACCGAAGACTGACTGCTATAGAAAGGAAGGAAGTGCTCGGCATTTCTGAAAGCTTACAAAACAATATGAAGTGGAGAGCAAAAATTGAATATTTCCCCTTCTCGTTCTCCTTATTTAATTAGAGAGTAACACATATTGTCAATTTTTCAAAGTAGCAAAACTTCATTAATAATTTTAGAAACTATGGCTCACTTAAATTCAATGCCTAATGAACCATGTTACGGTAAGAAACCAAAGAGGCAGGAAACAAAGGTAAGGAAGAGAGCCTAAAAGTACTTCGTTTAGTTCGCAAAGTTACGCATGAAAAGGAGAATAAGCGATTGAAACAAAGAGGTAATGCAAGCAAGAAATAGTCCTCGATGATTGATTGATTGACTGATTGATTTATATGGGGTGTTTAGCATTCGAAAACAGCCATATGAATATGAGAGACGCCGTAGTAGAGGCCTCCCGAAATTTCGACCACTTGGGCTTTTTTAGCGTGCACTTACATCTGAGCACACGGACCTATACAGCAGTTCCATTTCCTTCAAAAATACAGTCGCCGCAGCCGAGATTCAATCACGCGACTTGCGGGCCAGCAGCCGAACACCTTAGCCACTAGACCACCGCTGCGGCGCTACAGAAATAGCCCTACAAGATTCAAAAACGTAGTTCAGAGCACCTATTTTCGGGAACCTAATGGAACCCTGCAAAACTTCATGAGCATGGTGAGAAAACGTTGCCGATTGGTAGTAGAGGCACCCAAAAACACGCGATCTAATTATCATAGCACCGCACGCGGCATGGAATTCTGAATAAATTATCAAATTCAGCCTAAAACTAGTACGCGTGCGCGTCCACGCATGTGCGCGCACTCCCACTGATGAAGCTGCGCATTGAAAAAAAAGAGGCCTCAAGGTCACGAAGCATGGCTGACTTATTTTCTTCGCCCTTGTCATCCGTGCCTGCTTAGCTTTCAGCGCTTTCATTGTGACGAGACAAGAGAGAATGCAATTGCAGCATTCTACAAACCTTTGTAACTCCGGTCACACTGAACGGACTCTTGAAATTTTTGCGGTGTTCAGTTCGTGAGGCAATAAGCTCTTCTAGCGAATTCAGTCCATAGTTACTGGAAAAAGTGTTTCAGGGCCCCTTTAAGTCACCAGCATTTAGGTGTAGGGGAAGAGTCGGCATGACTTTCTGGGCTGTTGTGAAGCTGGGCTCCGCAAATATTCTCTTTTTAAATGGCCAATCACCAAGCCTTTATCGGAGGAAGACTGGAGATTATTATGTTGTACATGAATGCGGAAACAGTGTCACAGGAGTGTACTCAAGGTATCTTCACCTGTTCGCTCAAGCTTCGCGGCTGAACCAGCTATACGAGTTTGCAATTTCGAAGAGTTGGCAAAGGTGATACCCTCTACCTGCAACCTGCAAAGCAGTGCTACCACACGCCATGAAATATTTATTGATAGTTGCAGATGTATTGATCAAGTTCAATGAAGTGGTTCAGTTATTGAACGTCGCAATGGACGTCATACGGAAACCTTCTTTAGTAGCATCCCCTTCAAATGATAGTATAAGTAGACTCAGCACTCCTCTGTCGGCATATCAGGTGGTGTCGTCGGCTGGAGGAATAAACTAGCAATGCCGGAAGAAAATAATACCCTGTTCTTCGTTAGCAACACTGAGGCAGACTTTCTTTTGGGGGAAACAACTGATCGTGAATTGCAAGTCATCTTTCACATGACATACACAAAATGAGCCGAATACAGAAATGTCTGATCAGAGCCATAAAGGCATACATTCCAAAAAATACAATACATGCGATACTATTCGTTTGACACTAATTGAAAAAAGCAGGGAAATGATGGTTGGCTATAAGGATAGGCGGCCACTCCCTCGCAAAAGCACAGCTATAATAAATTAGTAATTAGTGTACGAGTAAACGCAAGAAATACATCTTGGCCATCGATGTGCTGAACCCGAGTGCGCTGAGCACAGTTCAGATAGTAACGCAGCTGTGTAACATCAGAGTCAGGTCTATAATACCAGCTGATTGCGCTACTTACAACAACAGTAATTTACGACATCGACACTGAAATACGATACGCGGATCTTCTAGTGCTCATAAAACCAGTGAATGAAGACAACGTCATTATGCACGTCAGCCGCCTTGGTAACACACATTGTATGAGGTTTACGTTCAAAGGGGACTGTCTCTTCTCCTATGTTAATGTTGGCCCCTTTCGTCACCAGATTCGACCATTCATTCGAAGACCTATGTCATTTTATAACTGCAAGTAGACCAGTCCATGTGCAGGATGCGGGCAGAAACTTTGTGGTGTTCCCCCGATGTGCAGAACCACACTTAGAGGACAAATGCAGCGCAACTATACTGAAGTGTCTTTTAAGTGTCAAGTTGCTCACAGTGCATCTTCCAATGACTGCCCACGCATAAAGATTTTAAGCGCGAAGCTCCTTATGGCGTGGGTCTATCGCTCTTCCGTATGTATGTATGTATGTATGTATGTATGTATGTATGTATGTATGTATGTATGTATGTATGTATGTATGTATGTATGTATGTATGTATGTATGCATGTATGTATGTATGTATGTATGTATGTATGTATGTATGTATGTATGTATGTATGTATGTATGTATGTATGTATGTATGTACTTAGCCACCGGCGGCACATACCCATTCTACAGCAGTTGTGCCACAGGGGTTGCGAGATGGGAGATGGCGGTACTTGGAGTGTTCACTAGATGGCCGCAAAGATGGACGGACAGACAGTCTAGCAGACGCACGGACGGATAGACGAACTCGCGGACGGATGCATTGTCCGACGCATAGATTGACGCACGGATGGTCGCGTGGACGGACAGAAGCAACAACGAACGGCCGGGCGGAAGCACGGACGTCCTGACCGACGCATCGCCCCACTCATAATCATTCAGTCCGTGAATATGCTGTGATTTTTTATTATTAAGCAATTGGCACGAGACAGCTCAACTCACAGAAGGCACTGAAACTATTCGGTGAAGACTGACGATGTCACCATCCAAGGTCTTCGCGAAAGGCACAGTCATCTACAAGAAGAAAATCAAAGCTTCTGGAAACGGCGCCCACTGCAGTTTACATCGCGGCAAACGCAAAAAATGGAAAGGAGAAAACGAGCAGATCTGTTTCTACTAAAAAATTACCGTCACTTACGCACACATGACTTGTTGAAGAACCGCAGCAGAAGCCATCTCTATCAGAGGAATCTGCTATAAGCAGAGTAGAAGCCGAACTCATATCATCAAGTGATTGCTCTTTTACGCCCCTGAACTAATGTGATTCGCATGATGTTGGTTGATATGTGAGGTTTAACGTCCGAAAACCACCTATTTGATTATGAGAGACGCCGTAGTGGAGGTATCCCAAAATTTTGACCACCTGGGGTTCTTTTACGTGCACCCAAATCTGAGCACACTGGGCCCACAACTTTTCCGCCTCCATCAGAAATGCAGCCACCGCAGCCGGAATTTGATACCGTGACCTGCGGGTCAGCAGCCGAGTACCTTAGCCACTAGACCACCGCGGCGGGCGATTCACATGTTGTTAAACTTGTACACAACGTCAGACAGACGTGCACTTCAAGTACTGGATGCTCTGAGACCAGTACTGGCATCTCTTGAGTAGATAATTGCTCACCAGCTCTTTCAGAGGAGAGGTCAGAAAAGCAGTAGTTTTTTCAGTGGAATGCATAGAGACCGACATCACACAATGCAGATTTTCTTCAGTTTGTTTTCACTAATATTTTTCCCATCATCGCCATCTGCAAGCCAAGTTTCTTGAGCGCTATCAAAATCTCCGTACGAATCATTTTTGTCAGTCGCTTTTATAGAATTAATAAGGTATTGCTCTTTTGTCACCGTGACGCGACTTACATTCTTGAACCTGTACCACATGACGACGATAACCAATATTTAGTGCCTAACACTGAAGAAAACTGGTCTTACCGTCACTGTCGTCGGTGCCTACCTGTTTCCAACAAGTTGATTTGACCATAAAAGCCTACGATCTATACTTACGTCCACTACTAGCCTATGGGTTATCGTTGGGCGATGTAACGTCCACCAGGCTCTATGGGGAACCGGAAGATAAGCGCAAAGGGCAGAAGTCTGATGACGTTTGCTAAAAAGTGGGAGTGCCTATTGTTTGCTAAATGATGGCAGTCTCACATTTTTACGTGGCCCTGGATACAGCAGCTACCTGCACTTGGCTTTTGTTTCTCGAAGTCTGGTCAGATGTGCCGTATGGTTGGCGGGCATAGAATCACATGGAAGTGACAATTTTCCCACTTATGTGAAGGTCAGAGGATTATTTCTTTGCGAGGTACGTGACACTATCTAAAGAGTGGACGGCACTAAGTTTGAATCTCTCATAGATTATGCTTGAAATATAGGAACAATTGACTTAGAAGAGGCGATCAAGTGCAAGGTCCAAGATATGGTGTGCACTTTTATATATCTTTCGAGAGAAACGGAGTTTAATGTAGAGT
The DNA here is from genome assembly GCA_013436015.1 of Rhipicephalus annulatus. Classification (NCBI taxonomy): domain Eukaryota; kingdom Metazoa; phylum Arthropoda; class Arachnida; order Ixodida; family Ixodidae; genus Rhipicephalus; species Rhipicephalus annulatus. The sequence goes on along the minus strand of WOVY01013269.1, from coordinate 203,307 downwards.
TAGAACGGCTTCGGGCTCTCCGATGACGTGCAGAACGAAGGTACCAACGCATGAAAGCAATCGGCGATCAATGGACCGCTAGACACCTTCAGAATTAGATGCAACGCCACATATACAAGCTAGAGTCACAACGTGCCTTTTGCTTGTCAATAGATCCCTGCAAGCCTTTATAACACTTGTGGAGGACAAGAGGGCACAGGACAGTTCCCGTCCAGCGGCCTCTAGCAAAGACTGTAGCACTCTCTCAACAGCGATGGGAGTTCAACGTGGCAGAACAGTTCTGTGCCAAATTATCTGGTGAGCTCACAGATTGCAACATCTTCACCCACTCACGTGGTGGTCCGACATCACGCGATCACCACATGAACCAACTTTTTTCAATTTATGAGCTTAAAGCAGCACTGGCTTTGTGTAGATGGACATCAGCACCCATACCTGATGGAATCACCTTGCTGAGCGTGCGAGAAGTGCCTTCCTGGAGATATACAATAATTCGTGGTGAGCAAGCACCCTCCCCGTTAACTGGAAGACCAGTAGTCTGGTTTCATTACTGAAGCCGGGAAAGTCATCTTTGGTACTGACATAGTACCGCCCGATTGCACTGGCTACTTGTATGGGCACTTTAATAGAAAGGATGGTATAGGCACAGCTTGAATTGTACCTGGAGCACCACAACACCTACCCAAACGCCATGACGGAGTGTCGCCGTGGCCTATCATAAATTCATAGCGTCGTGGACCTGCTCGCATACGTCCAACACAAAAAGGGCCGTAAGGGTCTCTGTCTTTCAATAGGTATTTTTATGTTAAAGGGGCGTATGATAATGTCAGCAATGAAGCTATTTTCGCCACTCTCGAAGAGGTAGGAGTTGGCGGTCGGATGTTCAGTGGCTACGAAGCAATTTCTCTGGGTGATTCTTTTTTGTCAAAACCGAGGACGCTGACAATTCGCTACATTACAATCACTGTGGTGTTTCCTAGCGTGGCGTACTTAGTCCTGCACTATTCAACCTAATGCTAATCACTTTCCTTGAGCCAAGTACTGTAAGATTGTCAACGTACGTGGGGCATCTGCATTCGGACATATGCAGTAACACGTCTAAAGCTGTGAGCGTGAATTCAGAGCTGCCAATCAAGCTGCTATTTACCTCAGTAAATGAGGTCCAGAAATTTCCCAAAAGAATCGTGTGCTTGTAGAATTTACGTGCAAATCAATGGAGAGCTACACAGCGTTCTGATAAACAGCGAAAGAATACTTTACCTCCCATCGTACAAGTCCCTACGTGTTAAAATTGATAAAGACCTCTTATGAAGCCCACATGTATACTACACGAAAAGGCGGTTGACATGCATCTGCCATTTGTTCAAGTTCTTCACTCGAAAGAACTGGGAAATGTACACATCCATGATTTTGCGACAATACAGGGTTTTTTTCCTCGGATTCCTTCAGTACAGACTGCCTGCGTTAACCAATGCAAGTGAAACCATACACAAGTAAAACAATAAAACAAGTACACAAATGATTCAAAGTGTGCAGAATCAAGCACTCCGTATTTGTCTATAGCCTTGCCTCAAAATGCTTCAATAGTGGCAACTATCGCCATCGTAAGGGTCCACCTCATCAAAACTCACATTGGTGTTGAAGTGCTGAAGACACATATACGACCCCTTGCTCGAACTCCTCGCCACCACCTATAGCCTCTCTTTCAGCGGACCAACCACGAACATCTTACAAAGACGGTCCAGCCAAACAGTGACCGCTCATGGTGACTAGACCCCAACTTCATTTTTTCTTGCCGCCTGACCTGTGATTTCTCGATGGTGACTCGCTCAACCAAATATACCGGGCGTGCAGGTAAAATATGATCGGTCATCAAAGGCTTTTAAGCAGCTCACACTACTTCTCTTGTATGAAAAATACGAAGACTCCATGTACATATCCACTGATGGATCAGTTCTGCCGTACAGCTCAACTGGAGCAGATGTGATACTGAGGTTGGTCACGACGAATAAATTCAAGATATTCCACTGAACCACATAAACGGCAGCAGAATCAGCAGCCTTTTGTACCGCGTTAGGATTTGTCATTGATCAACCTAATTGCAAATAGACTATTTTCTGCGACACAAAGGTGGCCCTGCAGTCTCTCCTGTTGGCTTTTTGCCGTGAAGTACACGAGCAACAGGTACTAGATATAGCAGAGGTGGTCCAGTCACTGCGGAATTATCGGCAATGAACGGGCTGATGAAGCTGCTCACTCAGGCCACGCATAAGACCATTAACTGCTACTACCACTGTTTAGGACTGATGCTGCACGGAAGCTCCGCTGGCTTGCTCGTCAACAAAACAGGTCGCAATGAAATCAGCTGCACTTCAAGCATGCTTTGACTGCACTCGCTTGACCCTACGTTAAGTTTTAAAATCCTTTTGATATTTCGCCGAGCAGACGAAACCCTCTCAAGTAGGAAGTGCTTGGGCGTTGCGTTTATCAAAGACTACGCTTTCCGCATTTGTATAATCGACACCGCTGCCTGTGACCACTGTGGCAATGAAAAAAACCATCCCAAAGATCTTTTGTGACTGCCTAGAGTATAGTGAACAGTGACTGTGCTTTCGCAAGGAGCTAAGCAAATTAGATAATCAACCTTTGTCAAAGGAAAAAAATTCACAGTATCGCCAAGATGCAACGTCACAGAAGAACGCCTTGCGAGAGCTACTGCGATTTTTGCGATCGACTGGCCTCTCTGAACGGTAGCAGTCAGAACGCTCTTCCTGTGAGCGTTTTTATTTTCTCCAGTGTGCACGTGCGTTTATCTCCTTTTTTTTCTTTTTTCTACCCTTCTTCTTGCCACAAGAGCTGGGTAGCAAACTGGATGCCATTATCTGGATAACCTTCCGGACTGCCTTTCCCTCCCTCTCTCTTACTATATTTTTGCAAGCTTTTAGAAACAACGTATAGGAGAAGTTTTTGAAAAAAAGTGTCACCACAGTGGGGGTAGTTTTTTTACAGATTTATGCTTTCGGCAATTTTTCCCTCAGCAACAAAAAAGTTAAAGTGGAACAATCATCTAGTGTGGCGAGATCCACCTATAAGTTTACTGAAAGCTACCACTTTTCCTTGATTTCTCTGTCAGCATTGAACAATTTATTTTGAAGAAGTAGAATTGCGCGAAAGAGCTTCGCATGCTTCCAACAGACGCTGCGAAGTACTCTGTTAGCAGTAGTTGTAAAAAAGAAAAGCGTGGTAAGGGCACGCTTGACGTTTAGCCTGGAACAAATAAACAGCCTCCGTAGATTCGCGAAGGGAATCTCGTCTATTCAGTGGGTGGTAGGGTGCCAAGAAACGCTCTGCAATGCTCGCGAAGCAATAATTGCTATTGTATATGTGGTACGAAATGTGGGTTCTGCTGGTTCTCAGGCGCTACAAAAAATAACGTCCATTACATTCGAAGCAAATGGGCCACCACCTTCACTTATCAAAAGAAGCAAATGATCAGTTAGAGTATTTCTAACTTTTCCAAAATAAATAGAACAACTTTATTCTTCCGGGGCTGCAGAACGATTTGGGGTGTTTTGTGCTATATTAACCAAAACAATTCGACTTATTCTATGTTAAACGAAGTATGCAGATTAATGTTAAACAAAGTATACAGATTTAGGTTGACAGTGCTTGAACTTTTTTATTGAGAGAAAAGTTACGAAGTGGCGCTAAAGATATGTGTTAAAATGCACGGACACACGTTAAACCCCCACATATGTTTTATACAACGAGTTGTTGACGGTAATATGGTGACGGGAATAAGTTTGTCCTGGTGCTCTCTTTCTAAGTTGCATATTCAGAAGTCTCAGAGCAGCCGTGTTGTGCTCAGCCGCTCGTACACGAATCGGTTGAAGCAGAAATGGCATAGTGAGTGAAAACAAGATAAGATCTTTGTAATTAATTGTCGAGCAGGTCATGCGTGCAGGTGTTGAAACGTTCTCGCATTTCACTGCTTTTTTTTCAGTCTCCCCCATTCCATCCTTCTGTGCAGGGTAGCACACCTTGCAGTTATTCCAAACTGGTTAACATCTCTGCCTTTCCTCTCTTTCGTTTGCCTTCCTTCCTTCGCATCAAATCGTATCAGTCAATACACCCCGCGCAGAGAAGCACATGTAGTGAAAGCAAAGATTAAGGAGACAAAAATATACGGCGGTTAAGTTCTACTTTTTATTTGCGATGAATAATCGTCTAATAATAATTGTGGTGAAAGTAGAAGGCTGCGCAAATTACAGTTGTCGTGAACAGTAAGGTTAATTCGCCAAAGGAACTCATGGACATCCTTATGAAAGGTCACACGAACTTCATAACCAATGATAACCCATCGGTCGCCTTGGGCCAAATGATACCACTCTGAAAGCTATAGGGCGAGTTGTTGGTGTGAACCGGTTGTGGAAGTCCACGCAAATCGAACCAATACCTCCCGGCCGCGCACTTTCCCCAGAAGAGCAAGACAGAAGTGTGGGCCACTGCACTTGACTAAGTAAACATAATAGTAGGGGAAGTGTGAGAATACTTCGATTTACATATTAAAAGATGAATTTATTAAATACACACCTTTCTCCACGTTGGGCGTCCACCTATAGCGCTGTGGGCACGCGCCCCGTCGAAAGTGCACGACGCGGCGATGACCGTACTTTGGCCCGCGAAAAATATTTGTTAACACTCTAGGTCATTTCGCCGCTAATATAAACAAAACGAACGCTTTCAAAGCGAGAAAATCCATGGCGTAACAGCCTGAATCAGTGCATTTGTCAACCACTTCGCACAGTCGGTACCACGCAACGTGGTTTCATGCGACACAGGAAGATTAGGACAGACGACTCCATGGTATGTCCAAGCCACCCATAGTTTACACTCATGCGACGTAGAATCACACAGAGTGGCGCCACCAAATATTCACTTGCATTGAATCATTTGCAAAAACAAATTGAAATATGTCTTGCCAAAACCTTAACTGAACAATCGCTGCGTATTCATCTTACTCAAGATGGAGACATAATTAATTTCTTGTCCACGTAAATAATAGCTGTCGTCCTAACGATCAAATAGCTGCTTGCAGCGTACCGACTATTGCCTGCATGTATATCTTACTGATAGCTACATTTTCTGTAGATTGTTTGTTTGTAGCGTTTAGTCATAACTCTTGTAGTCAGTCATAATAAAAGGTCACGCCCTTGAACGTAACCTACAAGAATGAGAATTAATGCCGATAACACCTTAGTGTCTATAGTAGCTTGGCCACCGTAGTAAGGTGTCTACCGTTTTGTTAAGCTAGAGCAGCGCTTTTGGTTTCCGGCTAGGGTGGCTGCATTTTGATGGGGGAAAATAAAACAACTGGTTCCTCAAGCTTAGCTGCACGTAAAGAAGCCCAGAAAGTCCAAATTATTCACATATCATGGTTCCGGCGATTGAAACACCAAAAAAAAGATGACTTGTGAACATCTTCTACAATGCAACAAATGTTCCGGCTGTCACAAGCATCGTATAACGCATTAGTGTTGCCATAATTTATTGCAAAGCTTCCTTGCGCTGACTTCTATTACTTTTAGTTTATACGCATACAACGAAAGCCGGTCCTGGCTACCTTCCACATTTATTATTTTACAGTAAAATTTAGTTTATTTTACAGCACTTCATAGAACTATGTTAGGGTTCCTCCTACGAGAGTGATACCTTCAACGACAATAAATTGCACCGAACAATTTTTGCTACGTATGACAACGATAGCACCCATCAAGAGCCCACACATTTAATGTTGATAGTTAGAAGTATTTGTGAACGAGATAAGGCACACGACAAGAAAAATATTGAATTTAACTATCACACCGCTCTAAGAAGACACAAAACTACTTGTTCGTCCTGCATACGTTATATATAGACAGGCATCGCGATCATAGTGAGCACTTGGTGTATAGTGATCTGGAGCTTCGCAAACCCTATCTGCATGCTGCGCCGTGGCATGAAAAATGCAAATGATTGTTCACGCCGTATCTTCACCATTTTAACCTTGATTTTGCCACTTGATACAGTTGCTATAACATTCAATAAACTTATGAAAAGGGAAGGGCAAACACTTTTAGTAATATATATGCAACCCACTCACGTATATGCCGTGTTCGCAATGACTGAGGAGAAAAAATGCACCCAACACACTTCTAGAATCAAAACTGGCGATTTTCTAAATATTTAATCTTGGTTTTCGCGGGTATTAATAATAACAATATTAACATTATCATCAATATTATTGTTGTTGTTGCTTTTACTGTTGTGAGTGTGAATAAAATGGCGCCCCGTATCCCAGGGGTGGTTCTTACGTTCGGGTCACAATAATGGCAGGCCCCGTTTCCTGAACTTCGAGTGTTGTGTTTCGAGCTCTTGCAACATGCAAAAGAGGAGACGGCGGAGTGAGAACTGCTCCGGCGCCCGGCAATCAGGGCGCGTGCGTCTGCGGAACCGGCTACGCGCGCACATCTACGCCCCACCGATCAGTGCAGCGTGGTGTCGTCACTCTGTCAGGATCGAATGCTGTGGATCTTCCGCCGCCAATGGTTGAATCGATTTCACTGAAGCCATATATGTGTGCGAACGGGAACGAGCGATCCAGGCTTGTTTACCATGCGGGATCGTTTCACAGCTTGTGCGCATTACGACGTGGTGCTGCGACGCGGTGCGCATTACGGCGCGGCTCCCGCAGACACATCTCACAGCCGTCGCCGCCTCGCGCCGGGAGGCTTAGCGGCACCACCTCGCGCGTTGGCAGGGCTATAATCCCAAGCTGCTGGCGAAGGCGGTGGCCTCACGATGAATGCCGGGGTCACTCGGCAATTTCGCTTTAAGAAGCGCACGCGCGGCCTGATGACGATGCTCATTCCAAAGAGCAGCACGCGTTTGCTTTTGTGTATAGTCTTTGAATTAGCCTCGTTTCCGTCGACGCTTGCTTTACTCGGGTGGTTTCACGATGCATCAGCTACAGTTGACTTGCCGTCACGGTTTATCGCGCAGGGAGCCGCGCTCCTTAGCTCGACAGCGAGGATTCCATGCCTGGCCACGGTGGCACAGGCAAAGAACACCCGCGTGCTTAGATTTCAGTGTGTGTTAAAGAAACCCAAGGTTGGTCGACATCACAGCGGAGTCCCAACTATGGCGAGCCTTACAATCATATCGTAGTTTCAGCAACGTAAACCCGAGTTATTATTATTATTATTATTATTATTATTATTATTATTATTGCAATGACTACTTCGGTTCTTTCTATTGTTTAACGACCACATCGACAGCAGCGGTCTAATGCCATTTTTGTTTCTAAGCTGAGTCTAAACACCACTGCTGCTGACATTAGAAAACATTTCTATGGATATGTCTTTCAACTTTTGCCGGCGCGTTCAAACTAATTTCCAGACATTTTTTTCGCACCGAGGTAGACAAGATAACTCTACAGCTCTTGAATGACCCTATAATGTGGCCTCAGGGATGTCCCTTCAACCCTTTTCATGGGCTCCTGCACGACGACATGATTCATCCCTTTGAGCAAGGGCCAAGTGTGGAAAAACAGTGTAACGTGTACACTCAATACCAGGATGCCCGTGCTTTACGTACCAAGAGAAACGAGTTTTTCGCTAACGTTTTCTCGTTTTCTTTTTCTCTTATCGCTCTTTCTGAACCTGGCTGTGCCCTGAAATTCCCTCATCTGACTTTTTTGCCCCGACTTTCACCATCTTCCGCAGCAACCAATATTTCAGCATACAACCAAACGGAGAAGCAGTGGCGTGCTGATTGCCATAGGCAGTTCGCTGAAATCTGTTCGACAGAAAGACCTCGAATCTTTCGAAGAATCTATCTGGTTAGAAATCAGCCTGGAGCGCCAAAATTCTTGATTGGGTGTTTCTATTTACCACCCAGCATTTCAGTTGCCTTGTTTTATGATGCCATGTCTTTTAATGAACGTGTTATTTCGTCTCATAGTGGGCACATAATTATTGTTCTGGGTAACATGAATGTGCCCAGAATTGACTAGAGCATGCTTACTTTTTCTCATTATAATCACTTTATCGAGAAAGCTGCAGCCTGCTCTTAAATTTTCTGGCATTTAATTTTCTACTGCTACATAACACAGTCGTCAAGTGCAAAAAACAACGTCTTGGACCTTTGTGTGTGAACGATCAACCCGTTGAAGCTGCACGCTCTGACACCTCTCTTGTTTGTATTCACAAACTCTACCCACCACCTAATGTAAGATTATCTGTATGTACGGAAACTACGGGCTACAGTAGTCATTCTAACCAATCTCAAATATTTGCTTTCAAGATAGGAGACTACACGGGCTTTTACCATTATTTGTCAGCCGTTGATTGGTCCCAGGTTAATGACAAAGCAAATGTTGATGAATATGTTGAGCAGTTTATGCATCTTGTATTAAACAGCATGCGTGAGTTTATACCTAATTATACGCCTAACCATCGTAAATATCCCCACTGGTTTTCCCCTGAACTTAAAAATGCACTGAAGCATAAAGATCGCGCGCACAAGAAGGCTGATTGTTCGCCACTGAGCACGTGGAAGGAAGAGTTCAGCTTTTTCTGAGCTCTATCTAAATGACTATATAAACGGGACCACAATATATGTATATTGCATTACTAGAAAAAATCTTTCTGCCAGGCCTGCTGAGTTTTGGTAGCATGTACGCAAATGGTCTGCCAAAAGTGCGAAGTCCTTCAGGCTATTGGACTCGGATAATGTTGAAGTGCAGGCCGTTGCTGGCTGTTTTGCCACGCATTTTTCATCCGTTTAAAAGGCCTCAGACACTTCGACTCCAATAGTACAACAGCCCAAGGGAGTAAACTCATATGGTGGTCTATCTCTGGATGAAAAGCTCATCTGCTCTTGCATTAAGCGCCTAAAACCATCCTTATCGTGTGGCCCAGATGACACCCCTTCCGCCATACTAAAAGCTTATGATAGTATATTTGCCCCAGAACTCATTACAATATTCAACAACTGTCTGAAGAGAGAGAGATAAAGATACAAGCAAAGGCAGGGAGGTTAACCAGACGCACATCCGGTTTGCTACCCTGCACTGGGGAAGGCATAAAGGGGAGAAAAGAGGTTGCACAAAGATGAGGAGGTACACAAAATCACGAGAACACTCGGGGAGCACACACAGTTCACAGGCGGTCGCTCAGGTTTGTTGACTTAAGGTAAAGAAGCAGTGCTTTAGTTGCTTTCTGCGCAACTGAGGCAGATGCCCAAGGTCTTAGTATCTTCTGCACACAAAATGGTCCGGGGTCAAGTCGATTCAAAACCATCCGTAGCTGCAGGCATCGCTGTGTGTCGTAGCAAGCGCAGCTGCAGAGGACGTGTTCGATGGTTTCTTCATCTCCGCAGTAGTCGCATGTAGGAGTGTCTGCCATACCAATGCGAAAAGAGTACACCTTTGTGAATGCAACACCCAACCAAAGGCGGCATAACAGTGTCGCATCGGAGCGGGAAAGTTGTGATGGTAGCTTTAGCTTGAGCGAAGGATCCAGTTCATAAAATTGACACCTTTGGAAGCTGGTAGACGACCAGAACGTGTGTGTGAGATCTCGAGCCAGCAGGTAAAGTTGTCTTGCTGCATCATTCCTTGATAGAGGAATCGGGACTACACGGGTTTCTTCATGGGCTGAGCGGGCTGCATCATCGGCTAGTTCATTTCCGGTAATACCGATATGTCCAGGCAGCCATTGAACGCTTGCACAATTCTTAGCATCTGGAAAACTGCTCGTATTTCTCCAGTATTTAAGTCAGGCTGCCAAACTGATGTTTCTAATTACCGCCCGATTTCTCTGTTATGTGCTCATCAAAGATCTTTGAGCTGGCTCTTCAGAACATATCGTATGTTAGCTTGAGTAAATCATTCATTCCCAATCAACACTGGTTTCTCTTTGTCCACTAAACTACCACAAATCTTCCCAGTTTCATGACCCAAACCTCTTCTCCAATTATTCACAGAGGACAGGTTGATGCATTCTACTTTGACCTGAGCAAGGCTTTTGACGTAGCCAGTCACTCACTGTGTTTGTTTAAACTTGCAAACTTTGATGAAGACTCGCCTGTTGTGTACCGCCTGCACAATTATCGGCTTATTAGATCATGCTATGTCACCGTAAAAGGCCAACAGTTATTCTTGTACAAAGGGGCTAGTGCAGTCCCTCAAGGGTCGGTGTTACGCCAACTGTAATTTTTATTTTTGTTAATAATGTTTTTATATGCGATTATTTCTTCAGTTTTTTTTGTATATTGATGACATCATAATATATAAAGAAATACATTCAGTCAACGACTGTTGATTGCTGCAGTCACATTTGTGTTCTTTCTCCGAATGATGTGATAAGAATAACCTTTGTCTGAATACCTCAAATATGAGTGCATCTCACAAACTATCCATCGTGTAATTTCCGTACCCTATCAATGCCATGTCTTTATGTAGGGTATATTGTTACGTGATTTCGTCTGACTGAAAGAGGGCATAGTGGGGCATACCCAAGAAAAGGTGCCTCAGACTGATAGTAAAGAAGTGGACGTTGTTGGTGAGCTGCGTTGTGGCTGCGGACTGACAGCTGTTATTTTCCACGTAACATTTTGGTGGAAGTGCTGGGTGCTCTTCTGACAACGGAGCTACGCAGTGGACGCCTCCTTAAGTCTGCTACCATGGCTCCGGGTGAGGATGCGGCTTCGCCACCTACCTCAGCAACGACAGCAACCAGGTACGTCGCCCTAACGCAACCCCGTGATCCCGGTACCTTTACTGGAGAGGACAACGCGAATGTGGACAAGTGGCTTAGCATGTACGAGCGCGTCAGCAAGCAATATGGCTGGGACCCAACCGTTATGCTTGCGAATGTCATTTTCTATCTTGACAAGACCCCTCGCATCTGGTTTGAGACCCACGAGCACGAAATCACAAGCTGGGAAATGTTTAAACAACAGCTCCGTGACCTCTTTGGCAACCCGTTTGGTCAACAGCTTGATGCCCGAAAGCAATTGGCCGTACGTACACAGACGTCCACTGAGCCCTACTTGACTTATATTCAAGACGTCTTAGCGTTGTGTCAAAGGGCCGATCCCAACATGACTGAGGCCGACAAGATTTCGCACGTTTTAAAAGGAATCGCCGACGATGCGTTCAACCTGCTTGTATTTACCAACGTAGCGACCATCGACGCCGTGATCAAAGAGTGCCGCCGTCTCGAGCAGGCGAAGAGTCGACGCATTTTGCAGCAGTTTCAGCGCCTACCCAACACCGCGGCAACGTCGTCTTGCGAAGCCACTCCTTGTCATCCGTCTACAACCGAAGACGTGACGCGCATCGTCCGACGTGAACTCGAGGCCGCTTACCCGGCTGCCAACAAACCGACGTTGCTCGATGCCTCAACGCCAGCTGTCGCCTTGATCCAGGCTGTTGTCCGCCAGGAATTCGCTAACCTTGGTATTCTGTCCACTGCACCCACCCTGGATAATACTGGTCCCTCGATAGCTTCTGTGGACATGAGACGTCGCCGTCCGTACTCTATTCGAACCAGGAACCCGTCTGAATGGCGAACAGCTGATGATAAGCCGATCTGCTTCCGCTGTGGTCGCGCAGGACACATCGCTCGTTACTGCCGCAGCCAATGGCCATCTATGTCTTCTGGCTCGCCCGCTTACAGTAACTCATTCCGTCCACCAAACCACCGTTATCCGACCCGCACTGAGTCTACAGTATTTACTGCCCCTGAGGATTACGGCCACCCTGTCCCGTCGTCGCCACCGCCTCAAAGCCGCCCTTCTCGTTCAAATACGCGTCGCCGCTCTCCCTCACCATCGTTTAACCGCCGCATGTCCCCGGAAAACTAGGCTGCGCAGCTTCTGGAGGTGAAGCTGCCCTGTCGACCTTACCCAAAAATCCTCTGTTGCCCTTACGTTTGAACCGGAACACCCTAGAAGTATATGTTGATGGCTCACTTGTTGAAGCTTTGATAGATACGGGCGCTCACATCTGTATTATGAGTTCGCGTTTTCGTCGTCGCATGAAGAAGGTTCTCACGTCCCCCTTGATCAGTGTCGTCCAAGTTGCAGATGGTGCAACAGTCCCTGTCGTCGGTATGTGCACAGCTCAACTTACCGTAGCCGGTCATCAAGTGGTCGTCCTTTTTACCGTGCTTGCAACATGTCCCCACGACCTCATACTAGGCCTCGATTTTCTTGCCGCCAATTCTGCTCTAATTGATTGCTCCTCTGGTGTGCTCCGCCTTGAACTGCCACAAATCAGTGCCGCCTCGTACCAACCTACATGCCGATTACAATGCAGCGACTTTGTTCGCTTGCCCTGCAAAACTGTGACGTACGTCAATTTTCTGTGCTCACCAGCTGTGCCCGATGGTGACTATTACGCTACGCCTCTCACCGACGTACTCCTTGCGCACAATGTTGCAGTGCCCTATACGGTGCTCAGCATCACAGTGACTATTACGCTACGCCTCTCACCGACGTACTCCTTGCGCACAATGTTGCAGTGCCCTATACGGTGCTCAGCATCACAGATAACAAAACTGCCCCGCCGCGGTGGTCTAGTGGCTAAGGCACTCGGCTGCTGACCCGCAGGGCGCGGGTTCGAATCCCGGCTGCGGCGGCTGCATTTCCGATGGAGGCGGAAATGCTGTAGGCCCGTGTGCTCAGATTTGGGTGCACGTTAAAGAACCCCAGGTGGTCTAAATTTCCGGAGCCCTCCACTACGGCGTCTCTCATAATCATAGAGTGGTTTTGGGACGTTAAACCCCACATATCAACAGATAACAAAACTTGTCTACCTCTTGTCAATTTCGGCTACATGAATCAGGTGCTTCCACAAGGCATTTCTGTGGCCCACCTGTGTCCGTTGCTCGATTCACAAATCGAAGTGCTTGCCTTAGACACACTTGTTTCACCGCAGCGCACATCACTCGCAACACATTCGGGCAGCCGTCAAATTGTAGACATGATCGCCACTGATCTTCCGCCTCCGCAAGTTGAAGCCCTACAACATCTTCTCGAGGCCTACCAGGATATTTTCGATTTTGGCGACCGACCTCTTGGGCAGACGTCCTTTGTCCAGCATCGCATACACACAGGTGATGCCAACCCTGTTCACCGCCGTCCCTACAGAGTGTCTGCTTTTGAGCGGAGCATAATTCAGAAGGAGGTGAACAAGATGCTAGCAAAGGACATTATTGAACCATCCTCCAGTCCCTGGGCATCCCCGGTTGTATTAGTTAAAAAGAAGGACGGATCGTGGCGATTTTGTGTGGACTATCACCACCTTAACAACATCACCAAGAAAGACGCATACCCTCTGCCCCGCATTGACGACGCCCTTGATTGCCTCCATGGTGCCGCCTACTTTTCTTCCATCGATCTTCGTTCTGGTTATTGGCAGATTGCCGTGGACCCCATGGACCGAGAGAAGACGGCTTTTGTAACACCTGATGGCCTCTACCAATTCAAAGTCATGCCTTTCGGCCTATGTAATGCCCCCGCCACCTTTGAACGAATGATGGACTCCCTGCTCCATGGATTCAAGTGGTCTACGTGTCTTTGTTACCTGGATGACGTGATTGTGTTTGCTCCCACTTTTGAAGCGCACCTTGAGAGACTGTCGAAAATTCTTGATGTATTCCGTCTCGCCGGCCTTCAGCTGAATTCATCCAAGTGCCGGTTTGGTCGCCGTCGCATTACAATACTTGGACATATTGTTGACGCTTACGGCGTACAGCCTGACCCAGAAAAAAGTTCGAGCTGTGAAGGACTTTCCTGTGCCAAAAACCGCCAAAGATGTCCGCAGCTTTGTGGGGCTTTGCTCCTATTTTCGGCGGTTCATCAAGAACTTCGCGGAAATCGCTCGGCCCCTAACAGATTTACTCAAACCAGATGAGACGTTTACCTGGGGTCCCTCGCAAGCAGCAGCATTTTCCGACTTGACCACTTTGCTCACTTCTTCTCCTGTGCTGGCTCACTTCGACCCTACGGCACCGACAGAAGTGCGCACCGATGCCAGCGGTTACGGAATAGGCGCTGTGTTGTCTCAGCGACAACGTGGGCAGCATCGCGTGATAGCTTATGCCAGCAGGCTGCTGTCCCCCTCGGAGCGTAATTATTCCATCACAGAGCGCGAATGCCTAGCGCTGGTGTGGGCAGTCGCGAAATTTCGCCCTTACTTATACGGCCGACCATTTATAGTTCTCACCGACCATCACGCTCTCTGCTGGCTCGCCTCCCTCAAAGATCCCACAGGTCGTCTCGCCCGCTGGGCACTCCGCCTTCAGGAGTATTCTTACACCGTAGTGTATAAATCAGGAAAACTGCACAAAGATGTGGATTGTCTGTCACGCTACCCTGTGGCCGACTGCGATCCTACGAGCACTGATTCTGTGGGCTGCGTCCTTTCCATCTCCCAGCTGCTTCATCTCGGGGACGAGCAGCGCCGCGATCCGGATATCAGCCGCTTAATACAACAGCTCGAATTTTCACCGCAAGACGCTTCTGTTCGCATGTTTACCTTAAAGGACCACACCTTATATCGGCGTAATTTATCGCCCAATGGTCACGACCTACTTCTGGTTATACCAAAGCACCTGCGTTCCACAGTCCTACGTGAGCTCCATGACGCGCCAACCGCGGGTCACCTTGGTGTCTCTCGCACATATGACCGTGTCCGCCGCCGCTTCTACTGGCCTGGCCTTTCACGCTCTGTACGTCGTTATGTCAACGCTTGTGAAATTTTCCAACGTCGCAAAAAGCCGACGGGACTCCCTTCCGGATATCTTCAGCCCATCGACATCCCATCGGAGCCATTCTTCCGTGTTGGTTTGGACCTCCTCGGTCCCTTCCCAACATCCGCCTCCGGAAACAAGTGGGTCGCGGTGGCTACGGATTACACAACCCATTATACAGTTACGCGAGCCATGCCCACAAGCTGCGCTACAGACGTCGCTGATTTTCTACTACGCGATCTCATTTTAGTGCATGGAGCCCCTCGTCAACTGCTCACAGACCGAGGCCGTACGTTCCTATCGAAAGTGGTTGGCGATATCCTGCGTTCCTGCTCTACCCAACATAAGCTCACGACATCGTACCACCCCCAGACAAACGGGCTTACAGAACGTTTAAACCGCACCCTGACAGACATGCTATCAAAATACGTCTCGGCCGACCATCGTGATTGGGACCTTGCACTACCCTATGTGACGTTCGCATACAATTCCTCCCGGCATGACACTGCTGGGTACTCGCCATTTTACCTCCTGTTTGGACGCGAACCAACATTGCCGTTGGATACCTTCCTGCCAGCCGCTGCGCAGTCTACTTCTGAATATGCACGCGATGCTATTACCCGAGCTGCCCACGCTCGTCAGCTTGCCCGCAGCAGATTAATGGCGTCCCAAGACTCACAGAAGCATCGTTACGACGAGCGGCATCGCGACGAACACTTTCCAACAGGTTCCCTCGTTCTTCTTTGGTCCCCTACGCGACATGCAGGCCTTTCAGAAAAACTTCTCTCTCGTTTCACGGGCCCATACCGTGCGCTTAGACGAGTGACCGACAATACATATGAAATTGTCAATGATAATCCATCAGCCTCTTCCGCTCTGCTGTCAAGGGACATCGTCCACGTATCAAGGCTCAAGCGTTACCACACTGCTCCTGCTGTGGCCCTGTAAACTCGCCGGGTCGGCGCTTTTGTCGCCGGGGGTCGTGTTACGTGATTTCGTCGGACTGAAAGAGGGCATAATGGGGCATACCCAAGAAAAGGTGCCTCAGACTGATAGTAAAGAAGTGGACGTTGTTGGTGAGCTGCGTTGTGGCTGCGGACTGACAGCTGTTATTTTCCACGTAACAATATGAATTCAGTGATCTTGGTGTTCTTTTTGATAGCATGTTAAACTTTTCTGCTCACACTAAACGTGCTGCTATGCGTGGTTTTCGTTCTCTCGGCTGCATTTGTAGTATCTTTCGAGAAATCGGTTCTCCTACAGCCTTCCACAAATTGTACACCGCCATCCGTCTTCCTCAACTTAAACATGTATCTGTGATCTAGAATGGCATTGCTGAGTCTGGCGGTGACGCCATTGAACGAGTCCAGAAAAAATTCATAAGCATTTACAATAATCGTTTCGCAAGAAATGACTTTGAATCTTGTTTCAGCGCTGCCAGATTATTATCATTTCCAACACTTCACTGCCAATGAAATTTCACTGACCTATTATTTCTTTACAAACTAGTTCATGTAATGATATCCTACTCTTTACTTTCCAGTTGTGTAAATTTTCGCATTCCAGATCAGTTAACCAGAGAGAATCGACAATTTCGTGTACCTTCCAACTTCTTTCAACACTCTACTGTTCACAAAATACAAAGTCTCTAAATTGTTAACTTTCATGATCTTGATGTTTTTGTGAGTCTATTGTCATTGTTTTCGTCTCAGCTCTGCGCTGTACTAAAAGAGTTTTTCACAATATACAGATTGTCCCGCTTCCGGCTTTCAGGAAGGTTTATGCTAGATGCGTAAATTTCCCTTTATTTTTCACTTCCTTTCTATCATCCTAGTCTTGTTTTTTTTATTCTTGCAATTTCGCAGTGATTTTCTTAATGTATTTTCACTGTTTTTTTATTTTTCTTAAGAGCAACTGTATTGCATTATTTGTATTGTTTTATTGTTACTTTTTCTTTTTTATTGTTTTATTTTTGCAGGCGCCTGTACTAAGACCTCGTGATTTTTTGAGGGCACGTGACTTATATGATTATTATTATATTATCATCACCATCTGCCATTCGGGGTGGATAGTTTCTGCGAGATTGAACTGCATCATTTCATAGCCATCACTGACGAGAGCTTCAGCGGTATGAGGTGTGAAAATGTGATGATACAAAAATATGTTCTACACAAGTAACAGGAGATGGGGAAGACCTACAAAAACTCTACTTGACAGAAAATTTTCTGATATATTTCTAAAGCAAAGAGAAGAACACTTTGTTTAGTTAAGGCATTAGTGGCGGAATGCACCAGTTTGCGCACGGAATGCACTCAGTCACCCATTAAAAGGTGTTTTGTGCGTCGTAACTATAACTATGCTAGAGGTGGCTTTTGTTCTTCTAGGGAGAGAAAAATATTACTGCTTCTTTTCGAACGGTGGACAAAAAGAACTACTATTTAGGCTACATCGTATAAATCTACGCCACCGAATAGGTTTCATGAGAGCAACAAGCTATGCCCTACGTTCAGCGAGGTATCAGTCTGCAGTTATAACCATATGCTGTTTTGCAAAGTACAATGGTTAACACATTACGCTATATTTATTACCTTCTGAATACTACGGCTGTGCTTCTTCCCTTCAGCGGTCTTGTAAAGCCATTTTCTTTAAGTTATTGCTTCTCATCAGTCCATGCATATTGCTTTATACCTCCACGTCATCTTTTGTCAAAAAAACGAGATTAGCCCTGTAACCCGCTATTGGGTTTCGTTCAGTAAAGGAATTGACTAAACACGTTGTTCAAGCTCTGTGCATCCTGTTTCTGGTGGAACACATTTTTACCTCTAGATGCGTTTGACGTATACTGGCAATCTTCATATAACGAGTACGCTCTTTAGTTGTAGCAGCATCCTTGACTAATCCAGCAAGAACGTTTTAGACAAGTTTGCATAGAGGACACAGTAAATTTTGCACTTGCGGCTCCTTTGTAGTTGCTGCTTCAAACAATCAGCGGTAGTACAATACCAAGTCAAACTAGAAAGAAGAAATAAAGAAATCACAGCATATCTACGGAGTGACTGATGATGAGTGGGGCGAAGCGTCTGTCAGGCCGTCCATGCTTCCTTCCGTCCGTTCGGCCTTGGTTCTGTCCGTCCGCGTGACCATCCGTGCGGCCATTCATGCGTCCGTCCGTCTGTCCATGCGTCCGTCCATGAGTTCGTTCATCCGTCTGTCTGTCCGTTGTTGCATCCATCCGTTCATGTGTACACACGTCCGTCCGTCTGTCCGTCCATCTTCTACTCTACCTGTCCGTCTGTCCGTGCGTCCTTCTAGTGAACACTCTAAGTACCATCTCGCATCTCGAACTCCCTGTTGCACATACTCACTCTGCACGTCCATCTATCCGTCCGCTCATCTCCTAGTCTGTCTGCCCATTCGTGCGTCCATCTAGTGAACATTCCAAGTAGTGGCATCTCCTATCTCGCATACCCTGTGGCAAATGCCCGCTCTACAGCGGGTATGTGCCACCGATGGCTACGTACAACATCGGAGGATGTACACACCCCCGCCTTAAGGATCTTCGCCCCTAAAATATTTGACGAATTCACTTCACGAGCCTAAGCATGAGCGAACCAGATAACAAAATTGAAAAAGTGTTTTACTGCAGCAAGGTGGCAAGTTAGGCTAGTTGGATAACGTTCATGATTGAAAATTTTTGTTGAAGTGCACTGAAGACAGACGGACAGAAGACGCTCTCCTTGTCAGCTTCTTTTGTCCGTCTGTCTTCAGTGCACTTCAACAAAAAAACTTTTAACCAAAAAGTGTTTTACTGCGCGAATTACTTACGCGAGCGCAGCTTTATCAGCCCAACTTAGCGCTTCATTGAAGACTCAAGAGCAATTTCTTTTCAAACACATTTATAGAAATAACAAAATGGTTGCCTATAATAAGCAAACCTCAGTGATTCACTAGAAGCGAAATTAGGGCTAGTTCGGCGCTCATGCTTGGAATGTAAATACAGCACAGAAATATTGACAACGACTAAAGAAGAGTGCCTTCATCAACGCTATGTCACATCTTCTTCAGTCCTTGTTTATATTGTTGCACTGTTTTTTACATCTCAAACCTTATATAGTAATTCATACTTTTGCGAACTGCGTAGGAAGTAGGTTAGTCTATTAGATGTCTTCAGATATGGAAGGAGCCGAAACAAAATAGGAGAGAAGACCACATCTGAAATTGTTGAAAGCTAACAGGAAGGTGCATATATGTAGGAGTACGAAATCTACTTTTTGCCTCATTGTGGAAGAACGGATACAGAAGCCGTTGGGCCAGCTGTGAGAAAACAAAGTTCAAGCGAGTTCACCACCCTCACGTAATGCGGCTCCGTGTTAGAAATATTTACGTTTTGTCGTGAACAACGCCACTGCAATTTCATATTTCGATCACATTCCATCGAAGTCATTGTCTCAGCAGGTTGTCGTAAGAGAGCACGTTTTGCAACAGCTTTCATAAATATAGCCAGTGCATAACATTCCTGATCTACGGATTTTTATGCGAACATACTGTTCACACTCAAGGCGCTTCAGATATTTCGGAAAGTATTCGAAGGCCCTCAATATAGCCAGTGACTGGATAAGAAATTTATGATGATGTCACTGGCACCCAGAAAAAGAAGTAGTGTCTTTTTTAGTGCGTTGAAGACCTGGCAAAATCTATTTAAACATTTCATTATAGTACACTTCAACTGAATGGTGGTATTGCAGAATCGCTGCAAACTTTTCTCGCCTTACTATTTCAAGAATACCTGCATCAACGCGCCAACTCCAGCGCACGTATAGGAGGCCTGGGAAGACTGCACATGACATTTCCCCAACTGAATATATATTTATACTGAGCACCTTAATCTAAATACATGACGTTCATGCACCTTTCTACGGCAAAATTTGGCCACTGCGTTAGGAATATAAACCGGGGTATTCACCTTACTACTTCGGGACTATATTATAGTATGAATATATTGAGACACATATCGATGCAGGAGAAAGAGTGGGATATAATTACCTCTGTTTTTGCAGTTGTCCTCCCCTCCTTTGTTTGGGTTGAGGCTGTGGTACGCAAAGTTTACACACGAACGCTATGGAAAGCAGATGCAGCTTTGACAAAGACAAGTCTGCTTGTCTAAATATCAGCTTCAACAACACCCTGCGTTCACAAATTTTTGTGTCTTAAAGCTTTAGTCGTCCTCTAAATTTGTGCCTTCATCAGAAAACCAGAAATATAGTAAAGGCAGTAGAATGTGGCAGTTGCGTTTATATGCCGGATTGAAAGTTAGCGACCTGTACACCCAGCCTTTCTTCCTTTGAGTTCACGATGCCGATGCAGAGAAATGTTATTCTTATCGTGGTCATGCGGGATCTCAATCCATTGTTCTAATCTCCTGCAAAATCTTTTACACCCACATGTAAAAACATGTGTGTGTTTCTGCGTCGGTCTGTTCTTTCTTTATTTCAAGCAACTCCTCGTACTTCATGCACTTGCGAAGTCATAGAGTGTCGAAGCGGCGCTTCTGGAACAATTACTCAGGATTCTTGGCCAGTTTTACGGCCGCCACACGGCGACTGAACCGGTGCATGTTCGTAACTGCTGTCGAAAGTTTTGAGAGTTGCCTACTATGAGAAGAAGGAAAAAAAAGGCTACTAAAGCGCCAGAAAAGCAGGCAAAAGCCATGATACGGAGTGCCGAGCGAGGAGTGTACAGCAGTGCCACGCCGGGCAATCTGTACTGTAGAAGATTTTCGGGGGCCACGTCTTCGCGGTACTTTGTAGCTGTTCGCAGGACACGGTGATTTTAAGCTCGGCCGCTTTTAATCCTCTTGACACCAGACAGACGGATTTAATGCTTCGCTTATCAAGCAACTAATAGCGTTTTGGGATGTACTGTCAAGACCACACGACAGGGCGGAGCTTATACACACACGGGCAAATGAGTACATTACTCCTGTGGACGTTATAATCTAACGACGTCAATGACAAATTTTCGCTATCCTTTCGGAACGGTGTTTGCTTTTCTTGCAACATCCCCCTCCTTTTACCATATCTGTCCGCGCAAACACCACCTTATTAATAATGACCAACGACCGGTAAGTGTGGGTTTTCAGTTTCTACAACGCTGCAATAGACTGATGTAGTAAGTACATTGCTCCAGCTGCTTCCTTTCACATTCACAGTGACGTGCTTATCTAAAAAAATGACGAGTGGCAACGAATCGTTCTTCCCTAGACAATGCACCTTAGACATGCCATTAACGAACTCGTCTTATCTTTCTTATTTCGTAGGTTATACAGGTTATTTAGCAGAAAATATTACAATAGGGCTGGGGTGCTGTGGGCAATCTGCGTGCTAAATGAACATAACGTAAAAGATTTTTCATCGTAATTTATAACTTCGTGATTTAAAGCTTCCTTCATGCTATTTTTTTAAAATACACTGCTCCTTCTTTGCAGTTTGCCTTCGTGACTGGCTGGTTTTCGTCGAACAAATATATGAGATGTAGCACTCGTGGATATTGTTCTTAAAAAAAACTGAAATATCGGAAATTCAACCGCATATGTTTAGTAAATAGGCACGACATGACCCGTATCCTAGAGTCTGTAGCAGACATAATTTTAATTACGCAATGTTTAAGTATAGGCGATGTAAAGTGTTCTCAGAATTATCTTCAAAAAGAAGTAAACACCTAACGAGGATACAAAATAGACAACGTCTCTTTTATAATAAAATAACAAATGTTTATAGGCGAATAATAGACGTATGCTATTTTCATACCTTTATATGTACAGGTTACAATTTATAGGAGCAAAATGCCAGTCTTCAGTATTACTTAAAAAAACAGCGCACTTAAAGAATTTATACAGGTACAGTATCTGTGTGTTACTTTGTTTATGAGTTTAACATTTCTCACTATGCTGACAATAAATGAATGCAGAAAGACATATAATCTAAAGCAAAAGCTGCTCCGCCACAAACATATCACGTAGACATTGGCGCACAAGAACTTGTAATATATTATATAGCTAGTATGTAGGTTGCCATTTTAGTTCATTAGCGCTAATAAAGATGACTTAGCCATATTGGTTATCATTTTGATGGCTTGAAAATAACGTGAAAATCTTGTCCATTCCACGCATTGTGAGAACCGATGTTATCCGAAGCATACAGTCACTAAGGATTTGAACACACCACACTGTTTGGCTAGGACGCAACTCATGTCATCTATGTGATGACATGCCTTTTATACTGTAAGTTTGTCGTGGGTTCATGTCAAAGTGTTATATAGTGGTCGAATGAAGCAACCCCAATGGCTTCAAAACAGCTGCACGATGTCATTTTTCCTCCGTACGTTATAGAAGTGCTATGCATGTCACGATTATTCACATCGTCATTTGTATTTCATGCTCGTCAAAGAATTTGAAGCACATTTTATTATGCAGCAAGGTAACAAAAGGGCCACAGTGGAAACACGATGATGACTAGTTTTGTACGTCATGACGCACTGTTGCGATTGAAAGAATCGCAGACAGTGCGGAATCGAGGTGCTCTGTTGTATACACCGGGCTGTTCCGGAAAAGGCACTAGATTCATCCACAATCAATTCAATGATGTTTTGGCACCTTTTGTGACTACCAAGGTCAGAACGCGATGAATATAAAAATAAGAATGAAATTAAAGAACTGCATGGGGCGGTGGGTAGGAAACGGGAGGTCCTTTTGTGTAGCCGCGTGAAGGTGGGTAACAAATGCGAAACCATGCAGCGCCGTCAGATGTAAGGGGAGTGAAGATATAAAAGAAAAGTTATGTGCACATGACTTTTACTTTGTTTGTTATTTACTTCTTACAATACCGCTCATCAGGCCACATAAGAATGTAGCTTGACACTGGAAGCTGTTCTGTTTCCAATAAAGAGCGTTGTACCACAAGAATTTCTCAAATCGGTTCGTTACGAGCCGCAAAAGCATGATTCGGGAAGGTGAGCCTGAAACCCTTGCCACCTGCTCTGTGTAGCCTGTGCGAGGCAAATCATTTATTCGCCCACTTCGGCATCGTTGCTGAACAATCACATGACGCAGACGCATCAACACGGCAAGCGCACGCAAGAACACGTGCACATTACGCGCCCAAGCAGCTCGTGCACGTGATCTCTGTAGTGCCGTTTGGGCGTTCTCTGTAGAACACTGCCCATATATGTAGGATAAATCCCTCAGCGCGTGCACGTTTGGAGAGGCTGGCAAGGACAACGCATCCCTATATCACAATACACCCCGTTGCGCCACTGAATCTGTTGTCAGGGACGATGCACCAAACACGCGCGAAAGCACCAGAACGGCACGAATTAATGAGAAATACAGGCTGATTAGTAACGCATCTCAATACATTTTGAAGTAAAAGTGAAAAATGAAAACATGCACAGATCCCGTCTGTATGTTTTGCTAATGAGTTGTAGAGTATCATACGCAAAATATAGTGGTCGTTGTGGTCATCAGTTTCGCCACTGAACTGTTTTCACACGACGTGCGTAATCACAATTCAAACCTGCGGATTGCATTCTACGTCACCACACGTTAACAGCTACCGCGTTCTCGCTTCGATCCACCAGGAGAGATTCGCGAAACGGTGCAGGCCCAAATCATAGTTATCCTCAAGGAGCAGTGCTGAAATCTTTGTTTGTAGCGTTTTTTTTTCCTGTCGGGCAAATGCTGGTTTCCGAGAGATTCAAAACACGTAATTTGACTGATTAGCCCATGATCATGTCCATCGTGTGAAAAATGTAGGTTAACAGGGGGCCACAGTAGGTTAACCTAGGCTACAACGCGTGCGCAGTGGCCGCCAACGCCAACGCAAAGCTTTGCGTACGCAATTTTAAACCTGCCAGCTTTTTCTGTCGGTGATCATTCAACTTTTCAACCTAGAAATCACACAAAATGCACATGTTGCTCTCATAAAATTCTCGCTTTGTCACCTGCTGTGGTGAGTGACGTCGGAGCACCGATAGCTTCTGTTAGCTGAGCGTCGCATTACGTTTAGAGCCACACGCAATCGTCGCGTCAAGAGAAAGTGACGGATACTGCATATTAGCTCGCATTTTGACGCGACACCGTTTAGGAGACGGCGTTATCCAAATTTGACCATGAGCGATATTTATTAGATATGCAATAAACACAGAATTTCGGGGGCGTTTGTACTTTCGCGCCACATTTGCTGCAAAATGTAGGTCTCTAGCGAGATGCCAAGGCACACATACTATTGGAGAGGCGATAGTGTGAGTGTTCATTATGAGTTTATCTGATTGCTTATATTAATTTGAGTACATGTCACGCTTAGAAATAATTAAGTCTGTTTTTTGGTCAACAGAAGCAGCATGTCACGTGGCAAAGATATGAAAACCTTACACGCCCTCTATCTCAACTGTTACATATGCGCGCAGTAATCCAGCTATTCCTGCAGTGCCGCCATCTATAAGTTGTCATCGACTAAAGAACAGCAACTAGCGCCGCGTCCGTGACACTTCCTCAATCTGTATCTGGACAATAAACTGTGCTACTTTTGCTCTCGACTGGGCTAGTTCCATATCTATTGCGGTCCAATAACAACGCAACGTAAAGCAACATATCATGGTGTCAGAGTGATCACCCCACAACAGCGGCCAGCGCCTTCCTGCAACAACCGTCCCATTTGGAGCCAGGCGACAACCCGCAGCAAACACGGGAGGGGTGAAAATAAGCGTATAGCATCTATCAACAAGCTTGTGAGTACGCCACCAAGCCTACGGCTACGAGTACAGCCCTATTTCTATATGTTTTCAGGCCCCACGGCCGCCACGTCACCCAGACATTTACCCCTCCACCTCCTACGACCGAAGGCGAGCAGCCGACGGATCAAGTTGCGTACCTCCTCGAGCAATTCGACGCCCTCTACAGACCACACAAAAATATAATACAGGCGTCTGCCGGGTTCAACACAATAAAGCAAAAAGAAAAATTGGGGGACCAGTAAGCTTCGCCTTTAACATTTAAACACGATAGTGAAATCCGGCCCCTAGTGTGCCATTCAATCCCTAAGCGTATACTTATTATGTTTGTTACATACACATAGGCACACAGTACATTGTACCAGCGCGCGCGCGAATGGTACATACAGGTTTTTGATCAAAAGCAAAAGCCGCATGGCCTCCAAGATACACGCCGCGCGCTTGCCAACTTAATGGTCATAAAGAGTCTGACAATGCCTCATAGATGGCATCACATTATCTAGCGCTTGCTGTTTGCTTGACCAATGCCTCCGGAAAAGCATGATATGTTTTCCGCTAGATGGACATGGTTGTTCAATTTTAGAGCTTCTTTAAAGTTCCTGTGTTATTGTAGCGAAATGGCTGCGCTGTCCCGGCATTTTTTGACGTAGTTTGAGGCCTTCCTCATGCACCTACCAATCGCCAAATGGGTTCGTTTGCGTCGTGACAATTGTTGAACAAATGGCGCTGAAGGGGCCCTGAAACTATTTTTTCAGTAACCATAGAATTAATTTACTGAAAGAGCGTATTGCCTCACGAATTCAACGCCGCAAAAATTTTAAGAATCCGTCCAGTGCGAGTGGACTTACAAAGGTTTGTCGCATGCTGCGATTACATTCTCTCTTCTGTCATCCCGACAAAAGCGCTGGAAGCTAAGCAGGGAGGAGTGGCAGAGGCAAAAAAACTACATCACCCGCGCCTCGTGACGTTGAGCACTTTTATTCTTTTTTCTTCGAATGCACGGGTTTTTTAGTGTGATCACGCGTGCACGCGTGGACTATATAGTAGCGGCTTGCCGCGGCGATCTCTGTCGCGAGATTTTTCGCTCACGGACAATTTTTCGCTCGCAACCAACGGGACCGACGCCGATGGTGGAATTCCAGCGACACGACCTCTCTAACGCTATCGCGTAAAAAACCAAACATTCGGCGACATTGTAACTGACCTTCGGAGGCAAGCAGAAATATGTGACATTGGGGAGAAAAAATATCGACTCATTAGTGACCGCATTGTCGTAGGAATCAGAGATGCAACCTTAAGAGAAAGTCTTTTTCGCAAGCGAGACCTCACTCTCGACAAAATCGTAACATGCAAGGCCACGGAAATGACAAAGAAGCACATCAAATAGCTCCAAGAGCCTAATTTCGAAGCGAAAGCCCTACAGAAATCAAAGCAATGGAACTCGCAAAAGCAGCAACAACGAGAAATAGG
Organism: Rhipicephalus annulatus; assembly: GCA_013436015.1. Taxonomy (NCBI): domain Eukaryota; kingdom Metazoa; phylum Arthropoda; class Arachnida; order Ixodida; family Ixodidae; genus Rhipicephalus; species Rhipicephalus annulatus. Next base: position 177,250 of record WOVY01013269.1, on the reverse strand, counting down.
CAACAGAAACCACAACTAAAGCTGCAACATAAGGGTTCACGCTGTAGAACAACGCACAGACCACGCGAATCTTTTGCCTATGGTTGCAACTATTATAACTGCGGCAAATTCGGGCATCTGGCAAGGCTGTGTAGGCAACGTCAACGAGGCAAGAATACCTCCCGCCAGCGAATAGGTTTCCTAGAAGATGCACGTCCAGAGAATCTACAGCTAGACTTCTTTTTGAAGAGTCTTGTCCTGGAATGGATCAACAACTCGGAGTGCACCGAAATGGTCAGCATTAATGGACACGACACCGGCTCCGACGTCATCGTAATTTTAAAAAATCAGCTCCGCGATTCGGCATCGCAGCCTGCATTCAATCAAACAACAGCATGAGTGACAACTTATACGAGACAGCAACTTCCAATCGAAGCTGAATGCTAGCTGCGCTGCTCGACTAAAGAAACGCAGTGCAGCCTAACATTTCTCTTTGTGAGCCAACCACTGAAGCTAATGTTGGGCGCTAACGCATGCCAAAGCCTGAACTTCATCACCGAAAAGGCAACCACAGCAAACAGCTGTAGCTGCGTGCACAGCAACACAACAACTTGAAGCCGTACTCAATGACTTTCCAGAAGTTTTGAAGGCATCGGAAAACTACCTGGGCTTTATTCCATACAACTGAAGGAAGGAGTAAACCCCACGGCGTCAGCTCCACACCATGTACCTAGTGCATTAAAACACAAAGTTAAAGCAGAACCGCAACGAATGCAACAAAATAGAATCATCACCGAAATCCCAGAGCCTTCCAAGTGGGACCATTGAATTGTTATCATCACAGCGTTCAATTGTGCTTAGATCCGCAGAACCTAAATAAGGCTTTGAAAAGACAACTTTACCAGTTGGCTGTGGCGGAGGAACTCTTCTCAAACTTGAGCGGCGCAAAATTATTCTTTGTCTTTGACGCAAAAAGTGCTTTCTACCAACTCGTTTTGGATTAAGGAAGTTCGCGCCTGTGTATGTTCACAACGCCCTGAAGAAGATATCGATTTCTCCGCGTTCCATTTGGTCTCGCTACAGCTCCCGAGCTCTTTCAGCAAGCTATTGACTGCGTATTCGAACGGCAAGTTACCGTTAAGCTCTACTTCGACGACGTTCTGATCGCGTCAAAAAACCTTGAATAGTACGAGAAAGACCTCAGGGATGTGTTCACCACAGGATGCGCCAGCAGCCTGAAGTTCAGCAAGACCATACATAGCTCCAGCTTGCGCTGACGGAAATCACCTTTTTTGGTCACGAATTCTTACCTCAAGGAATCGCCCCAGGCCCAGATAAAGTGAAAGCCTTCAAAGCCATAACACTACCATCAAACAAGCAACAAGTGCAAAGTTTTCCTGGAATGACAACTTACCTTACTAAATTTATTTCCAACATTTCAAAAACGACAATGCCTCTTCGTGAACTACTAAAGGCAGATGTCCACTGGCATTCGAGACAGCAGCATTCCGACACCATAGAGCTCAATAAATCGAAACTAATGACAGCACCCATGCATCGTTATTTCGATCCATCAAAGCCCATCACCATCTCAATGGATGCCAGCTCCTATGGAATGGGCTCAGTGCTGCTTAAGGAAGGGAGACCTGTGGCTTATGCATCAGCAGCTTTCACAACCGCGCAGCAGTGGTGCGCACAAATAAAAAAAGAGCTGCTGGCTGCCGTGTTCGTATGTGAAAGGTTCCGCTATTATACCTTCGCGCGACACATCACAATGCAATTAGATCATAAGCCACTGATTGAGATTCACAATAAGAACTTCAACAAGCTCTCACTAAAAATCCAGTGACTACTTCTGTGACTACAGCGATACAACTTCACTATGACCTGCGTACCAGGCAAGCATATGACAGCAACAGACACACTGTCATGCGCACCAGACTCTTCTAGCCACATGTAAACAGTGGCTCATGATCAAGAACTTCTCGTATCAAGTTTGATCGAAGCAACTTCTGCAAGGCTGCGTCAAATTGGAAAATTGACTTCGCAACGCGAGTTCTGACGTTAAGGAAAGTGGCAAGGTACATACAGGGCGGGTGGTCTCAGACACTTTCGGGCGTCGACAACAATGTCGAGCCATTTTACCACATAAGAGGCGAACTACACACAACAGAAGACTTCGTTTGCTGTGGTCAGCGGTAGTCATACGAACAGAATGTCAATTGTCAACTGTACTTCAATCGTTGCACCAAGCACATCGCGGGTTAACCGCTTGCAAAAATATGGCAAACCAGAGTGTGTACTAACCATCATTAAGCAAGGACATTGAATCCTGGGTAAACTGGTGCGAAATATGTCTGTCACATCGCAATGCTAATCCACGGCAGCCAACGTTGGACAGACCTGTGCCGGAACGCCCTTGGATGCAGCTTGGAATGGATTTTTTTCCATCTTAGAGAGAAAACATACCTTCTAATAGTTGACTCTTTTCCAAGTATATAGAGGTTCGGCAGATGAGGGGTATGACAGCCTCTTCGCTAACACATGTGCTCAAAGATACATTCGCCAGGTTTGGCATACCAAATGTTGTAATATCGAAGCAAGAGCAGCCGTTTGACAGTGCGGAGCTTAAACATTTCTTTATGAATGGAATATAAAACATATCTATTTATCTCCACTGCAGCCCAGCAGCAATAGTCAAGCAGAAAGAACCATACAAACAGCCAAATCAATGATAAGAAATGCATCAGAGAAAGGCAAAGGCCTTGCAATAGTGCTGATCAACTATCGTTCAACTCCAACAATGAGAGTGAAATCCCCAACTGAGCTGCTAATGGGCAGGAAGTTGAGAACATTCCTACCAACTCTTCTTAGTGTACTGCAACCAAGATTCTCGACTGCAACTAACCGCACGCTTCTCCATGAAAGACAAAATCACCAAGACAAACATGGAGACTGCCACACAAAAACCTCAAAGCATTAATTCCCCGTCAGCCGGTGTGTCCCCACCTCAATCAAAAATATAAAAAACAACCGTGGTGAACGTCAGTCCAGAACCGCGAAGATACACCGCAAAGACAGACACTGGAGGCTTCTTCTTCAGAAATCACATTCGTCTAAGACCAAGAATAGCAAAACAGACCGTCGCAGAGACTTCACCAGAGGTCTATTACATAGCTTGGCCAAGCCCAACAGTTTTATAACAGCAAGTTGAGAAACAGCCTCGTCCACCTCAAACTACACGCTCCCGAAGAAGAATCAAGCCTCCTGCCCATTATCCCAGCTTAAGAAGCGACTTTACTTAAGACTGAAATGCTAATATGCGCGCAGTATTCCAGTTATTCCTGCAGTTCTGCCATATATGAGTCTTCATCGACTAAAGAGGAACTTGTGCCGCTTACGTGACGCTTCCTCAATCTATATCTGGACAATAACCAGTGCCACTTCTGCTGTCGAGTAGGCTGGTCTCGTATCTATCGCGGTACAGCAACAACGCAAGGTGACGCAACATAACATAATCGTTCAACATATACGGCGAATGAGTGAGAGAAAAGAGGTATGCGAATTTTATTTCAGAACAGCTTCTTCCTCGAGCCATCAGCACTGGTAACATGCTTTAGATATATCTTCACGCAGTGTTCTTCAGAGACGCGGTAAGCTTGGCTGCCAAAAGACGTCGAAACCACATTGATGCAGATACACCCTTCACTCAATTGACTTTGTAAGCGGAGAGAGGGATGCAATCTACGTTTCGCTATTCGCACGATCATTCAGTGCATGCACTCTATTGCTCCTTTTTTGCATTTTTGAGGAAATTGCTAGAACACCATCGTAGGGCCAGAGCAAATCATGAGCGCTCAGCTAGAGGTGCGTAATGGTACTTAAACGAGCGACGTAACAGTGCAAACAAAAATTTGCAGTTGTTCCGTGTCGAATAAACCCGATGAGCGCAGCTCCTTTGCATGGGGACGCAAACGATTACGCGCCTAATCTATCTTCGAGCCTTCATGAAAGTGGCGGAACCAGCACAGCTTCGCCGCTGTACGTGCGTGATTCGGAAACGCGAAGTACGCAAGGTGGAACTTTAGCGCCGCTAGTTTTTGCGTCATCACGCATGTCCACCTCGAAGAGGAAGCGTTTCATAAAGGCGGTAGTGTGGGGAGCGAGTGGAGGGAGCGTCTGCTGCACTCGGTAGCGATAATGACCGAGCGTGTGAGCGTGCGGCACTCGTAGCGCAGCGTAAGCCAGCCCAGGGGAAAAGGCAGATACGAGAAAAGGGGGAGAAAGAAACAGATGAGAGAGGAGAAGGCTGTAGTGGAGGAAAATGCTTCAACTTGGCGACGCTGACGGTGACGGTAAGGTACGGGCCGAGTAATATTTGGGGTTTGAAGTCCCGAAATCATAATATAATTATGGAAGACGCCGTAATTGAGGGCTCCGAAAATATTTACTATCTGGGATTCTTTAACGTACACCTCGAACGGGCCTCGAAAGAAAATGCCGTTGCTGCAGCCGCTATTCACTCCCGCGACCTTCGGGCTAGCAAGCAGTCAAGTGCCATAACCGCTACACCACTGCAGCGGGGTGCGTGGGCGTAAAGTGCTTCGTTCCTAAAACAGGGGGGGGGGGGGCTGCTACACCAATCGCCTCACTTCCCGCCAGGAGTGGGCTCGGTGTTTGCACCGCAAGCGAGACGGGGCTCACCGAGTGCACGCCTTGGGTGCATAACAGCTCGTACATTCCCCTAAAAAGCGATTGATGCTTTGAAACTTCACGGATTCATTTCCGATGGAGGCGGAAATGTTGTAGGCCCGTGTGCTCAGATTTGGGTGCACGTTAAAGAACCCCAGGTGGTCTAAATTTCCGGAGCACTCCACTACGGCGTCTTTCATAATCATATAGTGGTTTTGGGACGTTAAACCCCACATATCAATCAATCAATCAATCAAACTTCACGGATTGATTTCCTTGACATGGGCGTGGCAGGATTGAGCTGAAGTTAAACAATTTCTGCACTTTTAGAGGACGCAGACACTGTCTTATGCATGAACGCTATGCAGGATCGGCCGAAGTTTGCAAAACTCGGCATCTTCTTGAGCTCTGGGAACATCCCCTAAAAAACGAGTCAACCAGTACCAAAAATTCAAATCCACCCCTCAGCGCACTGCATTTCATTGGTTGCGATAGAACCAGTATTCACGTCAAGGAGGTCGAATAAGTGGCGCGATCTTTTCAAACCAGTGGCATCTTCTTTCATTTGTTTGTCCTTCCACTGAGTGCAGAAGTGCACCCATGCAATAAAAGCGTCCGAAACAATTCGGGATGGTAGTTTTAGATCTACAGGGTGTTTAAAATAATCTGGAGCTGTTAGTGCCTGCAATAATTCTGTTTTAGAATAATCAGCACGGTTGCCTCTCACATCAGAACCAGCCGAGAATCTTACATCACGACCACAGCTAAACCCAAGGCCACGTGTCAATCATCATGGTCAGCCTGTAGAATCTAGCGCGCTGCTCGGCCGGTGCGCGTTGGCTTTGTTGTCATCGCCAGCTAGCACCCGAGTATGTGTGACCACCTAATTAGCTATTAAGGGCGAAGCTCCTAAAGCTTTGCGTCTGTCCCTCCTAGCTCGTGAGACGTGACCACCGAGTTAATGACTCACTCAGCATGTGTGACGACAGACAGACAGACAGACAGACAGACAGACAGACAGACAGACAGACAGACAGACAGACAGACAGACAGACGGACGGACGGACGGACGGACGGACGGACAGACAGACAGACGATTCACAGTTTATACCGATAAACCCCGCAAAACTTCGCCCCACACACCATCATTCATTTTGTGTATATGCTGTGAGTTTTTCGGCTAGACGGTATACTTGAATAGTTCAGGCCGACAGATGGACGGACAGACATTCATCTGTGCGTGTACGGATGTCCGTCTGTCCTTAAATAGGACGGACGGCTGGACAGACCGACAGACAAACAGACAATTCACCGTTTATTTGATTAACCCTCCGAAGCTTCGCTCCACTTATCATTGGATATATGCTATGATTTTTTTGGCTCGCCCGTATACTTGACTAGGTAGTTTAGGACATGCTATAACCCAGGTAAATACGCCAAGTCAAGGTAAGGCCGAGATAATTAAGACATATTTTAAGAACACCATGGTAATGAAGCCATGTATAGCTAGAACCGGGCTAACTAAAGCACGCCAGTTGATGAGCTAACTAAGCTATGCAAATTAACGTGACGTTGATCGTCATCAGGTTAAGTAAAATTGTGCTAATTAGCCCCTACTAATATGACGATAATTAGTATCCTGCTACTCAGTATTACGTTCAATAGCTCGATACTATTCCTGGCCTCGGTAATAGGGACCAAGATAATTACCTTTTAAATAAAGCCTTAATAATGAAGACAAGACACCTCAGTGTGATGGTTGTTAAGCCTCAGCCAATTAGAATAATCAAAATTAGGGCAGAACTGATGCAGTCTTCACTTCGAAGCGGACCACGCATATAAGTAAACAACTAACCTAAAACGCTGCAAGAAGCTAGGTTATCGCAACTCCTCTATCGCTTCAGCCTTGCACAAGCAAGTTGAGCTCACCAAATTGATGCAGTGATTTGTGCATCGAATCACTGCATCCGCTTAGCGTTCACCGCATCAAAAGCTTTACAGTCACACCGGCACCATCACAGTCACGAGTTGAGCTCGGGCCTTCTCAGGAACAACGAGCTTGTATCCGAGTTCACGCGTCCATCAGTTTAATTGACATATGCCCACGCAAATATCGGGTACGCCGACCTCGTTTGCTTTTGCGGAAGAGCAGTACTCGCGTCAAGCGGCATGATTATTCTATCAGCTTTATCACGCAGACCCTGCACACACGCGAGCAGAAGTAAAAGGTATATCACCGAGCGGCTACGATGTCTCACATTCAATTTCATCGCGCTCGCGACATATCCTATCACAGCCACGTTGCCGATAAGATGCAAGTACCCCTGGTGAACACCTGTCCTTATATTTATTTGCAATGCTTGATATAATGAAAACAAGCAGCATGAGAGTCCTGCGTGTGCACTCTTGCTACCTTCGACAGTGGAAATTTGCATGCTGTAGGTGGAACGAAAGAACCTGTACGAAAGAGGACATACGCCCAGGAACACGCCTGTGGCAGGCGCGTGTTGAGTTGGAAAAAAATACTGCACGGAGCATCTTAGGATATCTAGCTGTCATACTCAGTGATCGTAAGCTGTTGTGATCGCTTGGGGTAACGTATATATCAAACCACATATAGCATAGCCGTTTCAGCGAACGGTCACGCCAAAAAGAGGTTTTCTTCATATAGTTCTTCGGGCGCCTAGTAGATAATATCTGCGCAGAACTTTGGGCGCCTGGCCTGTTGTATGCTGTCGCTACTTGGCCTAGCACAGCCAAACCAATGTATGAACATTCGGAATGGAGGAAGGAAGCGAGAAATGAAAAGAGATAGAAACAAAGAGGAAAATAGCATGAAAAATAGAAACAAATGGAAAAAGAAGAAACATCACAGAAGACACTGGGAAAGAGAACAGGAAAGAAAGAGAGGGGCAATAAAAAATAGAAAGCCGGAGTGAAAAAAAGCAGACAGATCATCTTCTCACTTTCTTCAGGATTGTCACCACCAGGGCCTCCATTTCTCTTTCTCGTTCTCAACTCTGCCGTTTATATTCGTGTACACTCCAGTCGTGCTAAGCCAGTTACAATGTATATGAAAATAGATTTCCCACGAGAGCCTCAAGACTTATGTGGACAGACAGACAGACAGACAGACAGACAGCAGGCAGGCAGGCAGGCAGGCAGGCAGGCAGGCAGACTGGCAGGCTGGCAGGCAGGCAGACTGGCAGACTGGCAGACTGGCAGGTCGGCAAGCAGACAGACTGGCAGGCAGGCAGGCAGGTAGACAGACAGACAGACATAGCAATAGTTCGTCAATTTTAGTTCACATTTCAAATTGGGGGGTCCAGCATGAATTTTGACATCCTTCATTTTGTCATATAAAAACATTAGTACATAAAAATAAGATTAAAATGCATAAGGTAAGCAGTTGTCGATTCTTCATTTTAGGGTATACTTAGCACGCCCTGTATTTCTGTCCCGCCGTAGGCCAAGTGAAGGTACTACTTTTCACTGAAGGCTCCCTGGGTGCCACAATAACTCCTCTGGGCTCTTAGCATGCGTGACACCTCAAAATGCAGAGCAGAAGCTGTGACGTCATCTTTTGTATTTCCGTGCAACAGCCCAGAAAGGTTGCGATCCTCCTCTCTGGTTAAAAAAAACGCCAGGCCTGGGCGGAAGGCGCAGCACAGTCAGAGCGAAAACTAGAAGACTGGCCTTACAAGGCCTTTTATAAACACTCATTAGGTAATTGCTGCAAGCACACTTGCTGGATTCCCACTACGGCATTAATAATAATAATAATAATTTCTGAGTCGTATTTTTGTCACTATTCCGAGAAGCGTTGTATCTGCTGCCCACTTGCAAGGAATTTAATGCGAACCATTGCTAAAGCGAAGCACAAATATAACAACGAACGATGAGAGTTCCTTTCAAAGCCGGTCAATAGATAAGCACTTTTTCGCTTTCTGGGAAATAAGAAAGTTCTGCCGGTACTATGAAATATAGAATCTGTAGTATCATCAACAGTTGAACTGAAGGCCTTACTGGGAGATATAGCGCAGGGCCTTAAAATTCACTTTACGACAATCCTCTAATGCCAGACCCAGTCCCACCATAGGGCTGAGGATTTTGGAGAGGTCACACCTGCAGAACTGTCAAACGCAGTCAGAACATTACTAGATTCTGCTTTTGGTCCTGATGGTATGACGACGTCTGTGATAAAATCAGTACATAAATTATACCCAATTGGCCTACTCACAATTATAACCACTCACTTAAAAGATGTTGGAGTTGACCCATTTTGAGAATGGCAAAAGTGATTCCATTATTAAAAAAGCAAGGCGCTGGGTTTACCTTAGATAATATCAAGCTCATTGCTCTTACATTGAATCTAGTAAAACTCGTTGAAAGAATTTTATATAGACGCATAGATCAGTGGATGTAAAAAATTGCCCGCAGCTTCCCTCGGGGGAACACTGAGGAGGATGCGGAGCATATAATTGATTAACGGGGTGTTAAAGTGCGACTTACTTGGGTCGATGGCTAAATTGGTTAACGTGGTTGTGAAATGGGGTGTTAAATTGCGACTTACTTGGGTCGATGGCTAAATTGGTTAACGTGGTTGTAGGAGGGGGTGTTAAATGAGTGAACACGTACACACGTATGCGAAAGGGCGGCGCTGGTCGAAGGGACGTCGATCATTGTGTTTGTGGATTCGTTGGAATTCATTTCACCGCGACCTTGGACGTCAACGCGCCGTACAAACCAACCGACGAGCGGCAACTGAGCGAGCGAGCGCCGACCTTGAGTATATATACAGCACGACGGCGCATGCACTGTCAGCTGTTGAATGTTCTCGAAGCGCGACGCCACATGCGCGTCCACTGGAGAATCAGGAGAATTGTAGATGTCGAACGCGGTGTGTAGAGGAGGAAGGGTGCACAGATGGTGGAGGAGTGAAGCGCGCGCGGTGTGTAGAGGAGGAAGGGATGCACAGATGGTGGAAGAGTGGGCGACGGCGCGACGGCGCATGCGCGCGCGTCAGCTGTCGAATGTTCGAGAAGCGGTGTGGACGGCGCGGACGGCGCGGACGGCGCACTACAAGGCGCGAGTATAAGATGCTCCGCATCTAAAAAAAATGACACAGAGCCCATGTCAAATTGGATTCAGACGTGGTTGCTCCATTTGGTGTGCGCGCGTTGATCTCGAAAGCAGAATTCCACTTGCTCGATATCAGAAACAATATTCCGCGTTGGTAACCTTAGATATCACAAACGCTTATCATAGCGTAGAGCATGTGAAACTGCTAGATTGGCTTCAGAACTTAGGACTGCCTCAATACTTTGTGGCCTAGATCCATGCTTTCTTAGGTGATACACAATTTTACTGCTCACAATCTGGTGTAAACTCTTCAATATATAGGCAAACGAGATGTCTACCGTAAGGGTCAGTACTATCGCCCTTATTATTTAATGCACTACTATGTACCCTTCCCATACAGCAAGATCTACAGGTCCATGTGTATGCCGAAGACATCGCATTTTTTGCTGCGTCGGTGGACATTCACCCACTGTATCTGATTCTGCATACATACATGAATAGTCTGGAAACGTGACTGGAGGATATCAACTTATGCCTCAATATTAACAAAAGCACAATCATATATTTCGCACAAAATTCCCCAGTGCGAATTTCACTAATTTACCGACAAGACGTCATACCTCAGGTCGAGTCAGTTAGGTACTTGGGGGTAACCTACACCAAAACACTTAACTGGAGTCCCTACATAGAAAACATGGCTGCTAAAGAAGCACGTGCTGTAGGGATTCTGCACAGGCTCATGTAATTATTGTGCCGGTTTGCGTAGAGACGTGCTCGTCGTGATATATTGCATGTACATTCGACCGATATTAGAATTCGGCTGTGTTTTTTTCTGGCGCTCCGGCTTACAAAGTTCGATCAATTGTTCTGTTAGAACTCGAATCATAACGCTTATGCCTAGGGATACCTAAATAATGTTGCGAACAATATCCCATATGAAGAATCCCGCCTGCCTTTCTTGAATATTCTAACAGTACGAGCATTCCTTAAATTCTATGCATCACCTCGGAGGAGGTCACGGTAAGTGTTAATTACCAGCAGATCTAATTTTTAACCTACCAATGGTCTAAATACCGGTGCCCTTCAAGGAATATTTACACATAAACTTTAGGGCCCCTCAAGAGTTAACCTTTGGGAAATACTTGTACCCAACACTATAGATGCAATTAGGATCGAATTTCATGATATATATCCCTAGATGTAAACAATTGACCATATCAGTATATAAATGGCATTTTGGAAGATCATTTGGCCAATCTAGAAACCATTCATTGTGATAGCGATTGACGCTTCTGCATATATCAAGAGAAGGCTGGCGTAGGAATTGTATGATACTCTCTAGATCGGGCTTTATCAATTCGATTACCCGACTTTACACCTATTTACCAAGCTGAGCTACTGGCAATAGTCCTAGCATTGCGTAAAGTGCCCCGAAATCTATCAACAGTGATTATTCTAACAGACTGCCTCTCGGTCTGTACTGCCTTAAGCTCACCAATTTTTTCGCGTACCTTAGAAACTTTCTACTCGCTCATTCCTACACATGTGCGACTCGTTCGACTAGTTTGGGTACCAGGCCATAGAGGTTTAGCTCTCAATGAGCATGCAGATGCACTAGCTGTATCTTCCCTTCATTGTCCTGTTTTACCTATTTTGCCTACTTCTGAATTTATCACAGCACCATGCTATGAAAAACGCACAACAGCCAAGAACTTTTAAAAATCTCATTTCTTTTTATCAGACTATCCACAGCTAAAGTTCCCTTGGAAGAACAAGTGGTGTTCATCAAGAAAGGAAGAAAGAGTAATTACAAGGCAGCATTGTCGAGACCCTTCATTGAACTTTTACCATCACAGGTCGGGTCTGGCACAGTCGCCTTTGTGCCTTCCCTGTAATGAGAGTGAATCTTTAGAACACTTCTATTGTCAGCCGAAAATTCAAAAGTCAAAGGAAAAAACTACTAGAAGAGCCCCAACGAAAGTTGGACTTAAACTTGACACTTCCGGTGATTCTATCATTTGGCGCAATCGCATTTAGTTTCTGCCACAGGAGTGTTTTTAACCGCTGTTACAAATTTCTCACGAGAATCTAAAAGAATAGAATGCTAAACATAAGTAAATTCAGTTGTTCTATGTATAGAATTTTTTCTTTTTTCGTTTTTACGTTATCCTTTCAAGGTTTCTCTTGTTTAGAAATCTAACACCTTTAAATTATTACCTATATTACCTAATGAATTAAACCCTTCCTTTTAAGAAGTGAATTAATTTAAAAAGCAAGGAACCGTCCGTTTCATGGCCTATCCCCCTAGGTGGGTCGCGCCAAGTTGTTGAGGAACCAACCAACCAACCAATTGTTCATGCAGTAGCTGACCACGAGTTATTGGGCCTGAAGTGGGTAAGCGCCACAGTTATTAGGTGATGAGAAACAAGGTTTTGTAATGGGTCGGAGCATTGGATGACCCACTCTGTTACGCTATTCGCATTGTGTGACACCTCTTTATTCTTTTGCTGTATGAAACAGTATTCCTCATATAACGAGATTATTTTAGCGACGTCAAGCCTGCTTAACGCAAGTTGGTGAACAAGTCCCAAGCACCGGCGTGACTCTGTGATATATTGGTGGACTGGCATGCAGTGGCCCTGGGTTCGAGCCCTACTGTATCCTTGGTACTAGGGTTTTTTTTCTTACTTCTTATTTAGCGATAGTGGTTATGGACACCGGTGACGGCGGCGGACAACTACGGTGCCGTGCGTGGCCCGTGTTTGTGTCTCTTACCAGCTTCTCTGTAAAACGTGTATTATTCGTCTGCGAACGGAACCAAATACTACCCCAAATAATATGTGGGGGGTGATAGGTGCGGTAGTACGGAGCATGAAGTGAAGGTGTAGACAAATAGTTAAGACTTCCCCGAAAACGAAAATGAGAAATGAGCTGTGAATGTTCATATGATTGCTATCGAAACAAAACAGTGACCACTTGGAAGAACGACATTACGAGGAACACGCACTGGAGGGCTTCATACATTTCAGAAATATGTATGCAATACCAAAGGTGTAAATATTTCTTTGGTTTAATATCTTTGTGTGCCACGTGCACTCGAAGAACATAAACCTTTTGTACGTACTTCTAGAAGACTTGATTGAAGCATAGTGCATATCCTTTTACACATGTTATTGTATAAAGAAGACATTTGGCGGGTATGGCGAACACGCGAAGACGTGAAATGAAGCAGTGATAATTGAAATACACAATCTTTGTTCGGAACCACTAATATTTCCATTCAAATATTACACTCAGCATATCGGAAATGCTATTGTTGAATGTCTTCAGCATATGGAATGGAACTGCTGTCGTTAAACAAGGTACTTTTGCTGAGCAGATTGGCCGTATTTCACCCTGGTTAAAAGTAAAAATACGTCGACACCAGCTAAGATTGTTTTTGTGTGTGCCAAAGTTTACTAATGGAGAAAGTCATTAGGAAATATTGATTGCAGCTGCCCGCTAGTTTGGTGAGAGGAACATGCTCCCCTGAACGCAGAGCGAAGAATAACAGTGATGATGCGCTCTTTTCACTTATGGTCACGGAGAGTGCGTTTTCTGACGCTTTTTTTTCTTTCGTTTCTTTAAATAATGTTGGTCGATGGTAACGCCAAGACTTCTTGTGGTTTACTTCTACTTCTGTTTCTAAAAGAGCACTTTTTAATTACGACTCATCTCGACAACAAAATAGATAGCTATGCGGTTGTTATTATTATTGCAGTAAATAAAAACAAAATATAGCCATTCGTCATTAAAAAAAAACACGCCTGCGCAGAACACGTAGCACAGTCGGAGCGAAGCCTACGAAAGCGACATTTCTACAGAGGCCGTTTTCTTTTGGGGTTAATACTAGAAGTGCTCCTGCAAGTACCTACTACACCATGAATCATAGTTTTGTGAAGTAGGCAGCTATCTAATGTGCCATTGTTATTCAGCGGAGAAACTGGTTAACCGCTACTTATCTGTGAGGCAATATTTAGATTTTGTTGATGCTCTGGCTGATGACAATGAAGAATTATGGCTGGCCCTTTTAAATTGGGTTAAACGCTTTAAACCACTTACTGGTTACGAAATTCACATTGGGTGACTCTGGTGTTGTTTTACTCTGATACCATGCTTTGCTACATCTCTCAACGTGATGAATTGTCCAACATGAAGTCAAACAGATAATTTTCGCGATGCAGCTCTAAGCGCCAGCGTTGCCTTGTGGTATAAAAAGCTGAACCACCAGATAGGGCCTGAGTTCAACTACCACTTGATCCTAGATTTGGAGAAAATTTCTTAAAACGTTTTGGTCACTACGTGTAAAAGCGGTTACAGAGACAGGCCGAGACCGACAACTAAGCCGCTGAAATCAGCTGTTGTGCTGTCAAAAGAGATTTTCCTGCGAAACATATGCATAGCTTTTCCTAGAATCACAGGTGGCAGTTACTTGGTTGTTTAGTTTTATGGTTTGGAGAAATATTAGCGGGGGGGGTGAAGATTGAAAGAAGATTCTAAGGCACTATTGCAACCTTGTCCTTATTCGCAGTTATGGAAGTCAGCGACTACTGTTTCTTTGCAGTAAAACGAAATATGGCAGAAGAAATTAAATGATGGAGTCTTGCGGCACGTGTATGGTGGCACCTCTTTATATTATCCGTCCCAAATAAAAGTCAAATGCAACAACCTATCCAAAGGTGTACAAAAAGTTCCGTGCCATCATCTCAACCGTTAAGCAAGAGCCCATGATTCAACTGCTTTGATGCGTGGGACTCATTGTCTTCACATCAGAACGAATGTTGTGAGAGGAGTAGCGAGAATTTCCCAAAATACCTCCCCTCGTACGCACACGCATACGGACGTTTTCCTATCGGTGTTCGCGATAGCACTCAGACGCATAAGGCCCTACAAGTTCTATGCGCTTAGAAAGCAGCTACAAATCCCTACTAGCACCGTGAGCGAAACGAATTTTGAAAAGCACAGAGTGCGCGCATTATTTTTAAATAGAGAGAACCGTTTTACAGAAGAATGCGATATCATGGCACACACAAAGAAAAGTGGCTTTAAAAAGTCACAAATGATTGTTCGAAGACGCATGACTTCGCTCTGACAACGCGCTAAGCGGGCTCTACTTTTGCCAAGGTGCTTTTGTTCGTGCAAGCGCCACCTACGAGAAATTGTTGGTGTTGTATGCTTCAGGCACGTGGTGATTGGGAACCTCGATAGGAAGCTTCATTAGGACAGTCTGTCTTTAAGGCGTATTTCCTCTGGTTATGAGCCCAGTAGTAGTGGCCGTCACAACGTGCACACTTGGCCTACGTTTTCTTCGCTCATTACCTTTATTTAAAAGCTTATGATATATTAAAAATATATGTAATCCTCCGCCATAAGAATCTGAATGACAGAAAAGTTCAACATGTGTTCACAGAAGTATAGTGCTTTTTAGGCTGCAATTACGAGAGTTAGTACAATGTGCACCTATTAAAGCTCGGCAGCGATAGCACCTTTTGACATAGGTGCACTCTCACTTGACGCTTCTGGCACATGTCCATTGAAACGACTGATGCCCATGATCAGGATTTACCCACTGTGGTAATTAATTGTTAGAACCTATACCAAGGCCAGACTGGTGAGTTGAGCGGGTGTTTCGTCTACGGCTTTCACAATGCGTCTGTTTCCACATCGCGCCGCAATACCGTGTTGTCACTGCAGCCCTTCCATCGCCTTCCTGATTGTGGTTCGCGTAAAAGTAGACGCCAGCGTGCACCTCCTCCTCGGCAAGCAGCGAGCAAAAACGCCTGTAACTACGACGGGGTCACTGCACCTCTCGCGGCGTGCAGGGATGCTAACCGTGGAGAAACACTATCATATATAGTGTTCAACCCGATCGACGGAACCCTGGCATGCTTTTCCTGTCCGGCAGGGCCTATACCTGGACTCAGCTTATCCTAAATCGCGCGTCAAGATGACATGAACACGTGCTAAACACTATTCCTGCGCACTTCTTTTGAATCATCGTCAACAGGGCGAACGACAACATAGAGTGTGCTTCCGCGTAATTCGGTAATCTGCGCCGGCCCTCATGCATACACCACCATTCAACCACACAGGTGGCGGAGGTTCACATCTTGAGCCGCGTACGCAAGCAGGCGTTCCGTGTCCCGTTGGCCTCCGTCTAGCTCCACCAAGGCACCGCTCTCGCCAGTCGACGTAATTGCCTTTCTGCCCCACTCACTGCAGCAGTTTATTTATTCGGTGCTAAGGCACTTATAGCAATAGGCAGTGAAACTCATTGGTGCAAGTGGATGCTGCACTCTGTCTGCGAGCCGTCACACGCTAGCAAGAAGCCAAGAGTAGAGATAATAACTAGAGCTACACATCACTGCGTATAGGGCTACTCCCCGATGCTGGTGCAACCAGTGTTCGTTACTTCTACGGAGCCGCTTTAATTATGACCTCCGACACTGCACGCTAGTGTTCGATCGCGTACGCTATGCTTTAACCAGAGTCCTTCAATACTTTAAGTGGTCACGAAGCTTGAGCATAACCCAGCGGAGAGATTTGTGTGCTGCAAGCGGAGGGGATGGGCCGGCACTGCGTATTGCCAAGGGCATCGGGCAGACGGTGGCCGCATACCGTGGCATGTTCACACGGGTTTTCCATCGTATACTTGGTGTTGTGAGTGTTGTGTCTGGAGATCTAAAAGAATGCCATGTACATGCTGCGGTCATGTGTGTCGATCCGGTTACAAGGAAAATGACGAAAAAGTATGTTCTCGCCGCCTAGACAACGAGCGTTGG
Source organism: Rhipicephalus annulatus (assembly GCA_013436015.1). Lineage (NCBI taxonomy): Eukaryota > Metazoa > Arthropoda > Arachnida > Ixodida > Ixodidae > Rhipicephalus > Rhipicephalus annulatus. The sequence continues at coordinate 160,676 of WOVY01013269.1, read as the reverse complement.
GTCCGCGACAAGAAATTGGTGGTTTCACATTTAATCCCTCGCATGTGCGTGGGTGCGAAAAGCACTTCAATGAGAGAGAGAGAGATTTTTTCTAGGAACCAGTGGCTTTCTAGGAACCAGTGGATGAATTGTGAAGACACCACTATATAGTTCCGAAACTTTTGCTCGACGCTGTGCCCAAGTGTTTTCCACGACCTACTGGCGTATTCATCTTGTGCAAAAAGGTCCAGAGCTTGCCCGCCTACCAAGCGTCGTCGCGAACCATCCGCTGAGCTAGAAACTATCGAGGCTGCACCGACACTGTGCATGAGCCCCTTTGACACAGCTTCCATGGATAATCACGCAGTTACTGGAGGTGGGCATACTGGCCGCCTCATCCTAGTTGCGTGCCGGTAATGGAGAAGCTAGATGGGTGAAATGCTTGCCGTTTTCTTCTGTTTGCCGTGAGGGCCTCTACTGAGAGGCCAGCGCTACCATTCTTTTGACGTCACAGATAGATTGCGTGCGCACGCCTTGCTGCGCACGCATTAGTTGAGGAACACGGCGTTTGGGTTAAATCGCGGTGCGCTAAGTTTGAATCTCAACTTGTGAGGGCATATTTTCCTGTGTGGAAATAATATAGCCGTAAAAGCAGTGCTATAAGTTGCGTGCAAGCAGCTGATAAGCTTAGAGCAGGTACTGTGCAAAGTGCGAGACATATCAAGATGCGAGTTTTCATCAATACCCCAAATGTTATCAAATGCGTGACACTTGGCTAGTGAAGCTGAAAGAGAGAAGAGACGCTAACGCTAATTTACGCTGAGTCAAAACTCAGGACTTTCATGGCGAATATTTTTGTACGCCATCGCAGCTAAGATTATCGGTTACAGCTGCTCACCACTGCTTCCGTCAGCTAATTGTAGACATTTTCGATGAATTTTTTGGTGCTAGAGAACGACAAACTCGATGTAAATGAGCAGTCTCAAACGCGTGGCCCACGGACAGCATGCGACCCGCTGATCTTTCGCCACCCGGCCACGTCCCACATAAGGATGTCTTAGTTTCACGATTTGTTCTAATTGCTTTAGGAACGTTCACGAGCTGCTCAAACATGACTAGTCTCCACCATTTCTTGCGTCAGGCACACCATGCAGCCATAAAGCATTGAAACATAACCGTGGAAGAAAAACTAAGCAGTTCAGAATCAGTGTAATGATTGTAGTAATCTTGGAAATCTGTAGCAATGTGTTTTCATAATCTTGACCTCAAATTCTCTTCAGAGAGGTGTGAAGAAGATACGGAAAAATACTACTTTCAAATGGCAACACTAGATAACGACTTGTTCAAGCTGCCCCCCTTCCCCACCCACTCATGCCTTCTTCACTGTCCCAACTATCGCAACACTCAATATCCTGACTGCAGCCCACTAGCTCAGGCGAGACCCCGACTGTAAATGAACTAAATAAGTAAAAAGTAAACCACCCACGCCTCAAATATCTCACGCGGTGAGAACTAACGTGCATTTACGTTACCATCTTGTGCAAGGCAAGATTATACGTAAACACATCAGTAGAAAATAAAAAAACTAAATCGATATGCTCATGATACTCAATAAGGTCGGAACACTACTAAAGAAAGTACTGAACGGGAAATCACTCATTATGAAAAAAAGTTCGTTTTACGCTGGAAGGCACTGAGAACTAACATCGACACGCTGCTGACAAGTGGAAACAAAGGTGAAAACTATAACTCATCAGTAGTAAAAAAAGCAAGCGAAAAAAAAACGAAACGTGAATGAGATCGCAACAAAAGTAAATGATCGTAAGTCGTCTTTTTGCAGACCTTACCAGCACTTCTATGCATGTCAGGTGATTCACTCCGCTCACCATTTACACGTGTATGTTGAAAACAGCGCATGTGCATCGCATGTATCTTCGGTGGCACGTTCCGCTCGTTGCTGCAAGTTGACGCATTTGTTTTATACAATGGGTAATCATTCTTACAGGGAAAGTATTTCGCGATACGTTATTTGGCAGCTTTGCTTTCGCGACACCACTTGCATCGTCCCCCATGGCGTCAGCTGCACCGGTTCTTAGTCGCAATTTTCCAATGCAATATAGACATGAGAGTGCCCCCGAGGGGACACATCAATTTGTACTTTGTATTATCAGGTCTTACCGCTTTTTTAAGTACTGAGCTTCAAAACTAAGGGAATCACGCACGATGTCCACAGCAAAAGCACGCGTGGTGGCAAAAGCGCAGGAACGCGGTGTTCTAGCCGACAACACAACCAGACATTCTATGAGTGACGTCATCACGTAAGTGGCGCCACTGTATGATGATTGATTGATTGATATGTGGGGTTTAACGTCCCAAAAGTACCTTATGAATATGAGAGATGCTGTAGTGGAGGGATCCAGAAATTTCGACCACCTGGGGTTTGTTAACATGCACCCAAATCTGAGCACACGGGCCTACAACATTCCCCCCTACATCGGAAATGCAGCTGCCGCAGCCGGAATTTAATCCCGCGACCTACGGGTCAGCAGCCGAGTAACGTGGCACCACCGCAGTGGGGTAACGTGGCATAACATTATGTCCTCGAAGCTTATACGGGCATTGAGATGACCAAAAGTGTAGAGGTAAAATTTCCAACAGACAGATCTCCATGCAGCTCCTCACAGCTTGAAAAATTCAAAGCACATATTTTTCGCTTGGAACAGAGACTTCAGCACTACAAATTGTAGCTTGCTGGGGTGATGGCGCAAGATAAAATGCACAAAAAAACTGTACAAAAGTTGCGGAAGCTGCGAAAGCATGAAAAGTTCACTTTCGTTATGAATGGCCTCATGAGCATGAAAAAATACATTTTTGCGTCACATGTTGACGCCGCTGGAGGATGCGGGACGCCTTCGGCCAATTTTCAAGTTTTGGGAAGGCATGTAAAGCTTTTGCTTAAAAACGACAATAAAGAATGACAAGGAAAACACAGCATGTGTAAGCTATACAGCAGAGTAAAAGACAAAAAGCTACTTTGCAATAACAGCCGAACTGCCATTGCGCTACGGCACAGTAATTATGAATCAACGCAAAACAAAACACGAGAACCATGCAGAAGCTGTATGAAGTATTCTTAATCCTCGTCCACTGCTTAATCTAAAGCTTTCATTTCTTCAAACTGTGTGTTGGTTCAATAATTACGAGTATAATTTAACTTATATTCGTTTAAGCTCTGAATGTATTTATAACATGAAAGATTAGTTATTGCGCTGTCAAGAGTTGCAATCACTGCACTTTAGCGGCACATTAAAATTTGCCAGTCTTCGAAAAACTCTGTATGATCCAGAAATATACATTAGATGCTTCGGGGAAAACAAAGAAGCATGCTTTTAAAGTGGCACTACCCCAAGACATGGACCTTCCAGCCATTACCCTTCCACCACAGCCCCTGAACTTACTCAAATGTTCTCCGGCATCATACACGTGCTCTCATTCCACCGTGTGTCTGCTCTCTCCCTCCTCACCTTACTAGGGCGGAGGAAGTTGTGCTTAGGAGGCTTCGGGCAGGGGTGGCCCTTACACCGGCCGTTATATCGTCATGGAACTGGCTATATTTACGAGTTGGTGATACGTGTTCGTATTGTGCCACTCCTGCGATGCAAGCAGATACATACCACCTTTTATGGACATGTAAAGAATTGCAGCCAGAACGCTCCCGTCACCTCGCTGAAGCCGGCCTTCGCTACAGCGACACAGCCAGTTACAACCGCTGGATACATGAAAACAGATTCCACAAGACACTACTTCAGTTCATACACAACACCGGCCTAACAGCACGCATTTAATAAAAATATTATGCCTTAAAGGCAAGTTTTTGTCGCAATAAAAAAAACGTATCTCAGAGGGGGAGCAGCACGCGTTGTTACCATCGAGTTTCTAGCTTCAAGGCCCCATTCAACGCTAAATTTCACTTAATTAGAGCTTCCCAATTTTTAGCACTGTGAAGGTGTAATGAATTTTCACGGGTACATTTATTCACATCTCGCAGTTTCAACGCGTGCCGTACCATTGCAGCGCCGGGGCCACTCCGATGGCCCCACGTGGACGAGGGCACCTCGATTGGTTGCTCCTGTCATGTATGCCAAAACTGTCGTCGAAGCTTCACGACCAGGAACAGTATTCAAGGACTCTGATTTAACTGCTTCGTCAAGAAATCGTTCACTATCGGTGCTAATGTGTCGTACCGCATTCTTCTCTCCATCATTCAAAGACGGCGGCACCACCACGCTCCGCCAACGGAGAGCACTAAGCGAGAGATAATGTCTGAAAGATACAACGCAACGCTTTAATGTAGGATCTCCTGTCGGCTCTGGTTAGTGTCACAATGCAGTGATTTGCTTAACCATTCCAAACCTGTGATACCACCTTTCGCCAACAAGGTCATTGTAAAAGTTATGGGGGCACACTTTTAAGGGCTCACATGAGCGTTGGTGGAGCAGTGCGATAAACTCCTGACTCCCATAGTCACGAAAGAACAGTACACGGGTTCAACTGGAAGGTCATCAAAACAAACAAAACCTTTCCTTCTGATTTTCTTGTTATCCTCTTCATTAACATTTACCGACGTCACATCTGTGAACAAAATGCTGCTAGTAAAGCCATGGAGAACCACGACATAAAACACTGTCTAGTTAGAAAAACTCAGTGTTCACATTGAACACACTGAAATATTAGATGTGCACGTAATATATCATTCGATACAGAGACGGCGCAATATCGTTGGGGTCAGGATAAAGAGTAGTGCGACAAGAGGCCACCTTCTAGCTATTTCAGTACCCACAACGCCGAGTGCCAGACCTCGGTGGGTGCCCGGAGGTACCGGGAACCGAACAAAATAGCTCCACATTTGTGTCAGACAAACCAACACCTTGACAACAGCTATCATGCCTTATACTGATATTCCCGCTGCGCCTTGATCCGCTTTTTCCTGTCGCTCTTAGCTATCGTCGTTAATCGTATTGCACTGCATTCACTATGCACGCGCTCCCTTTGATCCCACTCTGTGCCATGGATATTTTGCTGAATTTCGCCGATAAGAACGACGTGAAAACAACTAATGCATGCTTAAGACAACCACTACAAAAGGAAGTGGTGCTCTTCAAACTAGTCTTGTTTTCATATTGACAAGCTTGATAACAGCTGCACGCATCTAGGTGCCGTGATTGTTTCCTTATCTTAGAATAGGCGATCATATTTCAGCATATTGGCATAGGATGATATGACTGTGTGACCAACAACAATGGTAAGCTATATATGATAACATCAATAACATCACATTCTTGTCAGGTGTGACATAACACGCTCCATGCTGTATATTGGTCGGTTCATTGGCGAATGAATTCAACGTAATGATTGCTGAGCAGATAAAGATATACAGAGGTTTTTCTTTCTTTTGATAGATGAATTTTGTTCAGACTTCACTTAAACGAGATATGACAGGCATAAGACCTACAATCGAGGGTCTTTAGGTGACACAATTTTGTCACGCACTGAGGCATACCCGAAAATGAAACAGCACCTGATGCGCGAGTTTTATGTACACTTGCGTCCCCGCGCTGTATAGAGAGAGCGTACGAAGAGTAATATGTTTAATGAGTGTACTGAAAGGTAGGCCTATGTGTTTGTGAAATGTCCGTAAAAATTCACGCTCCTCCTTTTCCCAACAGGCGCACTCCGTAAACGACGCGCTTAGGAAGTCTAGCATGCGTTGTTGCAAGACTAGCCTGCGGTCCATAACTATATATATGTATTTGCTGTCTCGCCGCAGTAAAAGCACCGAGACGTTTATGTAGCATACTGGTAGACCGTCAGCGTTTACAAACACACACACACGCCCTCCCGCACCCGCACACACGCACTAGCACATGTACTCACACACACACACACACACACACACACACACACACACAGACACACGCACACGTGCGAGGGCGTTTGCATAAACTAAACTGTACAGCAACCCAAAATATGTACACACACCTGACTTGGGATGGCACGCGTTATATAGAGATCAAATAACCATGAACCCCGACTTTTTTTGATGCCTTAAAACTTAGGTATACGTTCTCGATCACGTAGCACAACGTGTAATTCAAAGAGAACAGAAAGATTATGGTTAGGCTAAATGTTTTATAACACTCACAATTACCGCGTCACACACAGCCGCCTATAGGCTTTCATATAAAGATCGTGCATATAGGCTTTCATATAAAGGTCAGTTACGTAAGAAAGTAGCGCTGTTTTATAACCCACGCCCCGCCGCGGTGGTCTAGTGGCTAAGGTACTCGGCTGCTGACCCGCAGGTCGCGGGTTCGATTCCCGGCTGCGGCGGCTGCATTTCCGATGGAGGCGGAAATGTTGTAGGCCCGTGTACTCAGATTTGGGTGCACGTTAAAGAACCCCAGGTGGTCAAAATTTCCGGAGCCCTCCACTACGGCGTCTCTCATAATCAGAAGTGGTTTTGGGACGTTAAACCCCACAAATCAATCATGTTTTATAACCCACCCACTAAGCAAGTAGTACAAAGACAGTATTTACATCTAAAATAAACCATTAGCAAAAGGTATAGTAAACGTGTGACAGGGGCAACAATTGCCACATTTTTTACTTCATAGTATTGTAGCTGTGACAATGTACGCACATATTTTGAAAACCCTACACGGGCGATTTAAAGCAACGTTTATTGTGGGTATGTACGCGTTGCTTAATTAACATCGCCTGTGCGCGCTGCACCCTCTCAAAATACGACCACCGAGAAGTCTGGTTAATGCACTGGTAGGCTTAAAGAGATGTTTTTCAACAAGTGGCTCTGGCAATCTATTCCTTCGTTTTCTCACAAAGAAAGAAATTTGACCTGCTTTTTATTACATCGTAAGATGATTCAGCAAATAAGAAACGAAAGCACGAAGAATGAGGAACACAACACATTCGCTAACTTTCAACTCAAAGCACCTCTGCTTGAAAGTTAACACACGTGCTGTGTCCCTCCTTTGTACTTGAATTGGTTATGCGAGAACAATTCATACCTATTGTTTTTTCAAGCATATGCATGACCTCCATATGAAAGCCTAAGAAAAATTAGTGCCTGCATTTTAATTAGGAACGTGTCCACTCGCCATTTTCATTCGCAGAACAAACGCAGAAACGTCCGATAAATGTACCAGCAATCCTTAGAACTGAAGTACCCGCACTGGGGACTACAATGGCTCACATTGTTAAAGCTACGTAAGAAAACGCCAAGAACGCATGCAATAAAACTGATGGTAGGTGCTGGCTGGGGCTTTTACTGAAAATAGAGGAAAGGTGATTAACGTGAGCGTTTGGGCAAGTCGGTTGTTTAATGTCAGGAAAATTTTAACAGCGCGGGAAAAACTATGAACGAAAGAAAAGAGAGCTTACAACGGCATGCGCTGGCTTTCAACTGATTTTAAATAAAAATAACGTATTTGTTCGTATCATGTGCCGACAACGTGGTGTATGTGATCCTAGTTTAACGTGGAAGTAATTACCTCGGCCAAGCGTCAAGAAGCCCCGATATGCGACTATACATGTGAACACCGATGAAATGTGCAGAGCGGCAACTCCAAACTTTCGATCGTGCATTGTGAGAGAGGGAGGGAGGAGTTGCTTGCCTTCTGATACTATAATTACGGTAACTTTCACAAGCAGAAACGTGCTCACTAGAGAAATCTTAGAGGTGACCCTCAATGCTCGTTTGAGAGAGGCATGCTTCAGCATGGCCTTGCATTGACTTGAACAAAAAAAGAAGTTGTCTTCCCTATATGCAGATGCTCAGTAATTAAAGTGTTTTCTGGCGTTATTTTTTTTCAGCTCGTCACTTGTTAGCATTCATGGACGGTTGTTGTCACATGTTCCTTTGCGCAGGGCATTTCTTCTACTAAATACTTGTGTTTTTTTTTCCAAATTCAACATTACATGAAATCCAGTGCTTGTCCGCGTCAGCTCTCCTTTCGAGCGTTCGTGTGTTTTTCTTATGCAGTTGAAATTTTCTCGAGAAGGAAGTGCGTGGGCACGCATCTAATTAAACAACACGTCATACTCGTAGTTGCACCCTCATATACAAGATTAATTTAAGATGCCCTAAAGATAAATACAAATAAACACACTCACGTCAGGCTTCTCTGCGGATTCGCCAGTAGACTTACCCCCCGGCTAGTTGCTCGTTGTATCACTAAAGGAAGACAGGGTGGGCTTGCATGTATAATTAGTAAACATGCACTAGACCTCATCCTCTACAGCACTTTATCGCTTTGAACATCTTTACTATATAGTTACTTGATTCGCCGTCACAAATGCATGAATAATTTACACTGTGTATTAGGAAGTACCACAGCATATAGCTGATTACAGAAATGCTGATTAGGCAACACACATGAGAACCTTGCTTCTACGATTATGTGGAAAGTTCAGAGCAACTGCTCTTCAAAGTTTCCAGCGTACCTAAAAAAGATTGCAAACAAGTTTGTAAAGTCTGAAGCCGGAATAAGTACTACGCTAAGACTTTTGAGCGACTGTGACACATACCGCACGAAATCGCAAATCACAGGTAGAAAACTTATGAAAGCATAGTCATTTCGAGTGACTATGCAATCGCAGATGAAGTAATTGCAGCTGCGCGATTATTCAAAAATTTCGAATAACGTATCGTATAGCGCATATTACAAATGCCTAAAGATTTTTGAATAATCAACAGTGACAAAAGATGCTGAATGAAGGAAATTTTTTGATAGTGGGAGGCAGGTTTTTTTTTTTTGCTTTCATGAGTGAATCAACCAGATGCGTGCAGCCCATGTACTTACGAACTATTGATGTCAAATTGATCAGAGGACGAAGGCATTTTTGCTTGAAATTTCAGTGACATATCTACTATGTTCGTCATGACATAAATGTTAGTGTCAACTCACGAAAATTCTTAATGATTGTGTACTACCGTTTTATAAAAGTTGCTCATAAAGTGCCATCTTGAATACAATTGGCACTCCTATATTGAACCTGCCGTCACAAAATATTTTGAAGGAACTAGTCACTGTTATATATAAGCTATACCTATATTTCAATAGTTATGGTAGTTTTAGTCGGTTAGAAGTGGTCGTCGTATTCTTTTGTCATGAAGGCAAAAATGCTCTAGGCCCGTGTGCTCAATTTTGGGTGCACGTTAAAGGAGCACTGACATCAAATTTCGAGATCGAGATGTGCCCATCTTTCGATTACTTCGTATGCATAGGTCTTCTTGGCCAAATTTCAATGGCATCCGTTGCGTGAAAGTTATTTTATTCGATGTGAAACAACGTAGAAAAGCTGAGTAGAAAAAAAAACGGGAAATAGATTGCTCTGCGGCATGAACACTAGTGCTACGTGTTCGGTGTGATGCATTCTACAAATACCATCCTGAGTGACCATACGCTAGTAAAAATGACGTCCACGATCTGAGTGTGTTCGGAGCCGACTCCCGGCCATGCTCTCACTAATGGCTCTCCTTGCTCTGTTGAAGCGTGCGTGCTATTCATCGTGTCGCATTGACTGATTTGACATGTGCTCCACAGCGTGAGTACAATATTCGGAGTGACAATACGTGCCAGAATGTCGGTGAACCACATCGCAGTGAGAACTTGCACGTGGAGGTTCGGAAAAAGCGGAACTTGTGTGGTGTTTCATTTTTTCTAAGCCACGAACATCAACGCCGCCAGTGGGTCGACTTCGTACGCGCCGATTGACAGAGGGACTGGACGCCTAAGAAGAACAGCCGGATTCGCTCGTTTCACTTTGCGCCGAGCTGCTACTGGGTAAATCCTGTGTTGGCGAACGAGTTAGGTTTCATTAGCAGTACGAGGCCCCTTCTCGAGGCCGGGACTAAAGGGAGAGGGAAAGAACGAGTTGGCGCTACCTAACTTAGCCGGCTGATAACGCATGGAGGGGCTTTAGTCTACATCATCAGAGACACAGCTGGACTAACTGCAAGTGCGCTCCTACCAGACGAAATGCCAGTGTGCATGACGCCACCATTTTTTCGTGAAAGTAGCATTAGCTGTGCAGTGGCCTCGATGTGGCCGCGAGGTAGCGCTGACAGCACTACAATTTGACGCGCGTTCGACCCATTATGAACCACGTTCAATAGCAGATATAATGGTCAATATTTCAGAATTCGTACCTCAGATTCATTTCAGGTCGCGAATCGCTACTAGGGGGGTCAATAGTTACTGGTTCACACCGCCAAAATCTTGACATGAGTAAATATGATGCAGTGCTCCTCTAAGTACTCAGGTGGTCTAAATTTCTGGAGTGCTCCACTACGGCATTTCTCATAATCATATTGTGGTTTCGGGACGTAAAACCCCACATATCATCATCATCATCATCACTATCATCGTCACTATCATCATCATCATCATCATCATCATCATAATCAAAAGTCCTTTGTCGAAACTTCCTAATATTTGCTTCAATAAAAGTATGTAGAGCTGTAGGGCTGTTTTAATTATTGTTAAGGTACCAGTTCAGCGCTACTTCGATAACGGTTGCCTTACTATTCGATATGTTTTGTAAAGGTATTGAATTTCTATTCGTGTTCCATTTGGTGACATCTCTATATGAATCGAATTCGGAATTTCGTTTTGAAATTCCCTATTCGCAAGCACATTGAAGAATTTTTACGGGATTACAAAGGCGGAAATTCGGCCCCCAGCGTTGTGTCTGGGTATAGAGTGTAGGTTGATTATGTAGGCAGTACGACACACCAACCAATGCAGCACCTGTCTTCTATCCACTCTTGTGCTCGTCAGTTTTAGCGCTTAGTTTTTAGTGTTCTGAATACACATGTTCGCGACATTATTAAGTTTGGAGCCTCAAGGTGGGGCTCTATGAATGTCACAAATCTCTGAAATATTTAGGCGCTCACCCATTGGGTCGAAGTGTCAGGAGCGTTTTTTTTTCCACGGCTGACAATAAGGCAATGGCGCCTTCTATGCGTTCACCCTCACTAAAACAAAAAGGCACCTGCCGGTAGAATGCCCTCAGGTGGGAATGCGTATGCACCGCGAAATAATTTTGGCTGCTGTGGCTTTCGACGCTGAAACAGCGAAGAGCACTGTCATTCGTTTCGTGAGTCTCGTGTTGTCTGTGAGCAGACAGTGTCACGCTCAGTGAATAGAGTCAGCTGTAACACCGCGCATTCCTTCGCCTACCGAAGCTGGTGAGACTATCTGCAGCACCATGTTACTTCGACTTCCCCGTGAGGACCACAAACTGACAGGATCCGTCTTGTAACTTTTTATTGCAATTTTTCGATGACGTTTATTGTTGTAAGGATCTTTCAATGCCCTACTATATAGATTATGCGGGGTCCCACAAGCTCGGGAGCGGGAGCACAGTGTTTCTAAATTTTTCCCGTGTTTTCTTTTAGCGCGAATCTCGTCGAGATATTTATTAGCATACCGCATTATCTGTATTTATATATGCAGTTGTTCACTTATCACATAGCTCGTTTTGTTGTTATTCTTTTATTGCACATAATCTTTATTGCTTTACATTAGCTAATTTTATATGTGCCAGGCCAATGTTTCCGTATGTTCCAATTAGAGGCTTGCTTGTTCCTTTCACTAAGTATTCGTGTCCGCTCGATCCGTCCTTCAGTCATCCTGAACATCACTACACGTTCTTTGCCGGGCGGGTCGACCAACCAACCGAAATTCGAAATGCGCACTTGGAAGCATTTAAGACCTCGCAGGCCTAAAGGCCTCACCACTAGCACGCATTGCAGTGCGTTAGCGCATAGCTTGCAGACTCTCTCTCTCTCTCTGAGAAAATAGTGGGCGCGCAGCTTCATGTAGCCGCTCACCCTTTCCTCTCACAGAGAGAAGTCGCGGCGCCGAGTCTGTCTACATGGCACGCGCTGACTTGCTGCAACGCGTAAGTGTGGCTAGAACTTAAGCGTAAACGGGAAGCGTGCGAGTCCGCCGAGACATCGTTCTAGAATCAGCGGGGCCTCACCGAAGAGTGTGACATATTCTGGCATCCGCTACAAGGCTGGTCCATACCATGTAGTGGTGTCTGGAGGATAGACGTATACCCCTGAGCTCACAGAGAGTAGTGTTCTGTTGCTTCTTTATTATTCGACAGCTGTTTAGAGCTCAGGGTGACACAGTGTTCGAAAAACTTACTGAACAAGATAAAGCCTTTGGTTCTGAAGACCTAGTCGAAATAGAATGAAACAGGTCAAAAGAGGAGACAGAAGGAATATGATAGTGGCGACATGCGGATTTTCCGATATACGAGTAACAGAGAAGAGACAAAGTGAGGATAAGAATGCGAGAATACGGGTGTTTGAAATTAAAACCGCAGCTCACTCTATCAATGCCCAGCATATGAAAACCCTGGCCTGAACAAGTTTTACAAAAGTACCATGATTATGCTCAATGATGAGGCACAAATGCTGAAAGCAGTTGCGTGGATTCGAGGCATTAGATGAATGCACAAATATGCAAATAGCCCATATGTGCCCAACCATCGGCCGCCGAACAAAAGACGAGTGCATGCCATGAGAACAGCCAGTTCATGGGAGAACTAAGTGTGTTCACTGCCGAAAGTGCCATGGGGGAAACAGTGTCCTAAAGTAATACAAACGAGGGGCTGGGCCAGCAGAGTTTTGTTAATACCGAAATGCCATCTGTAATTGAGTTGGCACACCTTTTACGTTTCTTCGTTGCCGAGGCAGCTAAAGTTCGCGGTACTAAGTGCCCAACAGGCGAGAACACCCAAATGGACAGTGCGCGTATATAGTCACGGGCTGAAGCCCACTGCCAACTGCAAAAAGCAGTTGCAAGTAGTTCTTCCAAGTTTGAGCGGCCCAAAAACATTCGTATTGTCTGGTAGTAGGCTCAGCTGTCCGCAATCCCGGACACGAATGATTAAATCATTCCGGCTCTGTGAGCAGTGGACCGACCAGACTAGTTCTGCTAGTCTCAAAAGGATATGTGTAAAAAAAATGTCTCAAAAGAAAGCACAAGAAATGTTCCAAAAGAAAAAGACGCCGTAAAGGCAAAAGCAGCAAGGGGTGTAATGAAACCCACGCCAACGAAAGAGCCCCAATTCCAAACAACGCAACGAAAGGCGCGTTTAGTTTTGCTGCATTTGCTGGTAAAGCGCTTCCGCATGCGCCTGACTGCCCGAAAGGTAGATGAGGTGAGGCATGCATTTGTTGCTGGAGCACCATTGAAAGGCACCATGCCGAGACAATCCTTGTCTCTCCTCTCTATTCAAAGCACAGAATGCATAGACAAGGAGCTCGGTTGTGGCAGAGCGGCGTGGCGTCGCAGTGAGGTCCATTTTCATAGGACGAGGTGTCTACGAAGGCGGGTCAAGAAGGTGCAAGTGGCTAGAAACAGCTGCAGTTGTAGTTAGTTACCCGTGCAGTATGTTTCCATCTTTATGATGTCTTGGTACGTCTACGAAAGAGCGATCACATTGAGCGTGCATCAAATTTATGAAACTGTCTTAATGTAAATACAACGAAAGAAGCAAATCGCATTTATAGACATTGTTCATGTGTTTGGCTTGCTCAATTTGCGGCCGATTATATGTTTGGCAACCACTAGCGCATTTACATTCACCGACTTAGTCACAACTTTTAAATGTGACGCATTTTTTTGCGTACTAGAGAAATATTTAGCATATCTATCTATCTATCTATCTATCTATCTATCTATCTATCTATCTATCTATCTATCTATCTATCTATCTATCTATCTATCTATCTGTCTATCTATCTATCTATCTATCTATCTATCTATCTATCTATCTATCTATCTATCTATCTGTCTGTCTGTCTGTCTGTCCATCCGTCCGTCCGTCTGTTCATCCGTCCGTGCGTTCGTTAGTTCGTTTGTTCGTTCGTTCGTTCGAAAGGGCTTAATTATCATGACTATCTGGTGTTGACATGAATATTGTTAAAATCCCGTCACGTACGATGTCAAAACCTTTCCTCCAGACTAGTGATCTTCGTACCTTTGTACCACGGGCCGTGATATGCGCCACAGATGTTTGATAGTTTATATATGCCGAGGAATGACGAGAACGTAAATAGTAACACTAAAGTAACAGTAGTTAATGTGAGGGCGTTTAGCAGAACTGACATTGGCGGCGTTGACCAGAAGAATGCAAAAAATGAATATTATTGTTCCCGAAAGATTCGAACCGAAGTATCCTGCGTGTAAATCAAGTAATGTACCATAAGGCAACGCTAGGTCTTGGAACTGTTTTGGGAAAAAGACGCCGTGCAGGCGTAACTTTGGTAAAACGTCGATTGTGGTTGTAGCGTTCCCATTCATTTCATAAATATGACATATGTACTCCGACGACATTGATGTCACGTAAGTTTAGTGTCAAGTGCATACTTGAGTGTCATCTACTGAAGTTTCTCTACGTATCCCTATGCACGGGTACTATCATCGCAAGAACAAGCTCTACAATTTAGCTTACCGCTTCTGTCGTCGGTAATACCCATGTTGCTCTGCTCGTCATAACGCAACCTCAAAGAACTGGTTATACAATACGTATGTGACGGTTCAACGTGCATGCCTGTGCGTATAACATTTGTAGGTATGTTTAACGTCGTTTTGTGATGTTTCGCTCAACAAAAATTACTACACCATAGTCGCCTTCTCTTCACATGCTTCGCATGACATTGATACGCTTGATACGTGGGACTTGCCTTTTTTTTAAACCATTTTCAACAAATGTTGGGGCTCTGTGGTGAAAAAAAGCATGCTTGCCGCTCAGACGGCCGGTGTTTAAACTTCAAGCCTCACTCGGACTCGGAAATTTTTATTATTTACTTTATTTTATTGTTGTTGATATTTAAGTCACAGACAAGGTGATTTATCGCGCACAAGCAACAACGCAACGCCGACAGTGATAGCGACTATAACACCTGAATGTAAACGACAATTGCGTTAACAAAAATTCGCCCATGATCATGTCTAATGCAAATTCTGAGTGCAGTTTCGCACGCAGGCAGGATCACCTGTATTTGGAATTTCAGCTATCAACACAGAATTGTCTAGTCCATACCATAAATGATGTTTCGACATTATGACATCATCGACTACAGAATAACTAGTCCTGCTGCAGATGAGCAGGTAACTGCGTTGCGCTACAGATCTTTAAGGTAATTGATTGCTATGTGAGGTCTAACGTCCCGCAACCACCATGTGATTATGAGAGACGCCGTAGTGGAGGGCTCCGGAAATTTGGACCACCTGGGGTTCTTTAAAGTGCACTCAAACCTGTGCACACGGGCCTACAGCATTTCCGCCTCCATCGGAAATTTAGCCACCGCAGCCTGGATTCGATCCCACGACCTGCAAGTCAGCAGGCGAGTAGCCACTAGACAACCACGGCGGGGCAATCTGTAAGGTAGTATGCGCACTTTGTTGATGCTGCATGTGGCTGATGACGATGGAGAAATATGCTTGAGCATCTTGCAGTGATTGGGTAGCATTAAACACCACACTTGTTGCACAATTGACATTCTATGAAGACTGGTTAGTTTTACTTTTTTTGCCATATAATACCAGTTGATGCTAATTCTCAATCGGAATGATGCCTTCATACAGTGTTTTGGTAAAGTAATTTAAAACATCGTAGCTAAAAAACAGTATTGAATCGTCTCTGGTTTGAAGCACAAGCTACATTTACGTCACAGTGAACGAATGATCCTTTCGTCCTTTGCCATGTCTTTCCAACAAGAGTGTTTGGGTGCACCTTAAAAAAGAATCTCTTTATTCCGGAAGACACAAATCTTATTTTTTTTTCAACTCGAGGCAATACAGCAGACAATAGTGGACTTGAAAACGTACAGCTTGAGAAAGTAGATTGGGAAAGCAAACATCAAGAGCATTCTTCAACTAGTGATGTACTATTGTTTTGGGATAGACTGCAGCGTTTCATTGGCGTTTCTGTTTGTGATCTGTTTGATTTGTATTTAAGTGTACCCAAATTCTAATTTTCGGAATGCCAATCTAAAGCAATTGTTTCCTTCCCTGGAACGAAAAAAAAAACCACGATTGTAGCTCAACGGTCAAATACTCGACTGCCACGCAGAGAGCCCGAGTTGAAATGCTAATCGATCGGGTGTACTTGTTTCTCTCTTTTTATCTTTTCATGTCGCCACGGCAGTCGCATTTCAATGGAAGTGAAATGGGAGCAGCTCGTGTACGGTGCACGTCGAAGAATGCCAGGGTGATTCCACGTAAGATCGAACAAAGCATGGCTGGTCGACCTCTTAAATTTCTTTCAAAATGTTATATATTCTTGCCTGATCAGTGGAAAGAAAACATCCGGCACTAGTTTTGCTAAGAAAACTTGTCTATGCACAGTAAATCAATAATGATGGAGAGGTGGAGTGCCACGCTTACCTGCTCTGCTGCTTTTTTTTCAAATTTGGCGATGAATGATACGAAATATGAAAAAAGCTATATATATATATATATATATATATATATATATATATATATATATATATATATAGTTTTAAAATTTTACTTGAAGAACGTCTTTTTGCCTAGTTCGCAGGCTTTTATTTCAAAAAGCACCGGTGGCAGAGCAATGAAAATGCCGCCACACCTTTTCCACGTGCTTTCTATGAAACTTCCAAAGCTTATATTATTAGCATTTTTGAATAAAAAGATAAAATCACGCTATGTTCAAGAAAAGAGCATGCAAGGGAAACTTCTGATGACTATTAAAAAACATTTTTGACATTTTTTATACTTTCTCCACTCATCCTACTGCACGTCAGCTTTCAAAATCAATAAAAACATGTTGCATTATGTGGTTTCGCTTGCAGTTACTGCCGTCAAAGAAATGACCTTGCGCCTACATAGGCAACAGTATATCGGGCTTCCTGCACGATAAGTATGGAACGCAGGCCTACACTTCAGGTTCTTGAAAGACACGAAGCAGTGAAAGAGCTGTCGACTGCACAAGGACGCCGATTTCGAAATGATTTGGTCATGGGAGCAGCCATGAGTGCGAGATTATCGAGCAAAACATGCACGCACACTCCATGCTACAAGGAGGGCCCGTCAAATAAGGCCTTTGCGCTATACTGAGCACGATGTTTGGTCTGAAGATTGTATAAAATTTGGGATCACCTACAGTTTTTCAATTTTGGCATGATATTGTATTGAGTAACTATGTCTCGCCACTGCAAATTAGCAGTTATAAACACGGTAATCAATGATAGAAGATAGTGTTGCACGCTCAGGGTTCATTGAGGTACTGCGGCATCAAAGCCTATTGTGATCATCATCAACATGGCCGCAAAGGCTTGACTACGCCTGCATTCTAGACCTGGCCGGCAGGAAGTCCGATCTACCATTGCGTATCCTTGCGCAAGGGCACTTCTTGACGGGCCGTAACTACAAGCTAAGTCATGTATTGCAACATTTTTTTATTGATTGTGAAAGCTGATATACAGTAGAATAAGTGTGTAAATTATAAAAATTATCAAAAATTGTTTTTTTTAATCGTCGTCAAAAGTTTCTCTTGCATGCTCTTTTGTTGAAATTAGTGGAATTATATCTTTTTATTGAAAATTTCTAATAATATAAGCTTTGGCAGTTACTTTGGAAGCTTTATGAATAAGCATGTTGAAAAAGTGATGCGGAATTTCCCCCGCTCTGCCATTGGCGCTTTGTTAACTAAAGGTCTGTAAACTATGCAAAAAAATGTTTTTCAGGTCCAATTTGACTATATTTCAAAAACTATACATACTACACAGACAGTCGACATATAATTTACCGTAACCATCAGCACACTTATATATAGCAAAATAAAATTGAGCTAGGTAGCTTTGATATATCTTGTGTTATTCATTGCCGAAATAAAAAAAACAGCCGAGCAGGTAAGCGTGGTACTCCACCTCTTCATCATTATTGATTTACTGTGCTTCGAAAAAAAATTTACAGCAGAACCAATAGCCGATCTCTCCTTTCCACTAATCAGGCCACCATATTTAAACTTTAAAAGAAATTTCAGAGGTCGACCAGCCATGTTTTCTTCGATCTTACGTGTAACCACCGACCATATGGTCAAATTTCTCGCGCCCGTCACTACGGCGTGTCTTATATATATATCTTGATTTTAGGACTTAAAACCACACATATATATTTTTTACCACTAACTCGCGTCTATATGTCTTACGCTACCCACTGCGACTCTACTCAACGGGGAAATGGCTGCCTAAAAGGTGCGCTCCGTAATCTTCGGTTCGAGTGAGAATCGAACCTAGACAGTGTGCGCAGCAATTATGTATTACAAGCTATTGCTTGAAATCTGCCACAGACGATACAAAAATGACCAAACCTCAGTGCCATAACTAAAACGCAAAGCTGGCTGTGGCACCCTCGGCAGAAAAGTCGGCCTTAGGTCACTCGTACTTGGATCGCGTGGCGGGTAAACTCGGCGTGGCAGATGCGTGGGCTATCCCCGCCGCTCTAAGTGGGCGCAAAGTGTGACGCGACATCGCAGACAGGCTGACCACCAAAAGGTAGTGGCACCTCCTCCGACACTTCGATGCATCGCAAACGAAAACTACTACCCAGCCCCGCGTCTACCGGCTTATACAGGCACACATGAACAACACCAATGATCTCTTGCTTATACTTCGTGAAACCTACAGATCGCCCTGCATGCCACCTATTTTTCTATTATACGTAAGACAACCGAATACCGAACTCGTCCCCGATATAAACGAGGTAGAGGTCAAAGCCACCCTTTTGACTCTCCGCATAAAATACTCACCCGGTTCCGACATGCTCACCAACATAACACTGCGAAATTGGGTCTACAAATTGATAACTCGCTTCACGTTATCAACCAGTGTTTGAAGGAAGGCGCACTTCCAGTCCTGGCCCCACGCAAAAGTAATTTCCATACCGAAGCCCAACAAACCACTCACAATCAAGAACCTTCGCCCAATCTCACTAACTTCATGTTTGGGTAAGCTTTTCGAACATTTGTCTAGGGGAGGCTCACACGGCATATGACAGACCATGATTTCTCCTCTCACGCAATGATTGGCTTCCGCTCCCATTTGTCCCGGTACGATGCTATGCTGCAAATCATCCAAGACATCTTTGATTCGCTCATTCTGGGCCAAACCAAGGCAATCGTAGCTCTGGACTTATGCAAAATCTTTGATTGCGTTGAGCATCAGGCCATCGTAACAGCTCTTTCCCCCCTGAACGTGGGTACAGCGTACAACGTTCAGACCTTTCTCATGGCACGCATGACCAAACTTCAGTTCGGACCATTCACTTTCCGAACCAATCACAATATGGAAACTCAAGCAAGTTGTAGGGGAGATGTCGCACCTCATTCGCCAGATTTCCGGGCGCCAAATGGGCATGAAGAAGAGTCACCTATGTCGCCTGATTCATGCATTCATACTGAGCCGCGTGTCCTACTCCCTGTCCTACTTCCAACTCTCTCGCGGAGACACTGAAGTCAGTGTCGCCGAGACGCTGACGAGACACTGGGGGCATACAAAATAGCCCTCCACCTTCTCACAAGTACACCTGCCTATCCACTTCGCAAGCTACGTCTTAACAGTACGATCAGGGAACTAATAGATCAGCAACGCCAAGAGTCATACCTTCACCTCAAACAAATCGACACCACTCGACATAATGTGGTTTTTCTTAGAATCCTAATACTTGCTGATGATCCGAAAATACTTCCCCTACCAAGACCCGTGCTCCGCGAACTGCTCATTCACTACTTTCCCGTAACATTCACCCCAATCACCAGAGTTAGCACCACATATCTCGCGTTAGAACTCAACAGTGATATTACGGCTCTGAATAGGACATTGAATATGCTCAAACGCATCCTGCATGATTGTTAAAACTGTCGCTCTCATGATCAATCACACATTCTCCACAATAAGTACACACAGACGTTTTCCTGACACTTGCCCGAACCTGCAGAGGAAGCTGTCATTGCCTTAGCAATTGTGAACACTGAAGCACGGTATGTTGTATCTGATTGCCAAATAGCTATCCTAATTCGCACAAAGCCAAATTGACGTCCCTGTTTTTCGAATATTGGTATCGCCCGGTGCATCTGCACCCCGTAATGTTGAGTTAATTTCGGAGCCTGCAAACTCGGGAATCCTGCATACGAGGCCACCAACTTCTTAGGCCGAGGTTGTTTTAACCAGGCACTGGCGGCCCCCGATGCCGGGCTCACGAATGAGCACGGACACACTTTCGAACAGCTTACTCAGGCTTATAGAGGCCAATGCGTCAGCTCTATTCTCCACCACACAAGTCACTCAGCCACCGAAAGACCACTCTGTGGCACCAAATACAGACTCACACTCTTCTTTTTCTTCTTTTATAGCACTATCATCCCCCTTTTCTCCTCGCAGCCTATACTCTCTGGCCTTGAAACCATGCCTCTGCTCTTCTCACTTTCTAACTGCCCGGTGGATTCTACCCTAGGGGCCTAGAACGTCTAACGTCTGAAAACCTGGGAGAAGTGGGAGACCCTACTGTGGTCAGAGGGCCGGGTTGAGCAGATTATCGCTGCTGACTCGCCTGTCAGCGTCAAGGACCACCACCAAACGAACGCTTTAGTGAAGCACGGTCGTGTGGAGGCTCAAGACCCTGTGTGCTCCAAACTCCTCTGGTTGAGTAAAATTTTCTCCTCTACTCCTATGTTGGTGGGCGCGACTGATAAAAAAAATCACGTGATAAACAACAGCGTGTAGCATTTTTTGCAGACATTCGATGTTCTAACGCGAGCTTTGAGAACTTCGCTCTTAAAACAAAATATAAAAAGCATGTGTCGGAAAGAGTCACCTTAAAGCATGTAATGGGGCGTGTGTAACGTTGTGGTTTTTCTTTTTCGAACAACGTGCATGTTTGCTTTGGGAGGTCGAAAGAGCCACCTCAGGACACTTCCCGAAGAATGAGTTCGTTTGACGCAAATATTTAATAACAATAGCTTGAGAGCACTTAACTCAAATATAACGAATCTCTAGAATACAGTTCCCAAAGAATAAAGAAGCTCGATATTAGTCCCTTGACAAGAACTCCTAAGCACGCAGTTCCTATGCAATGAGTGTGTCGCGGAACGTCAAAGGAGTGGCATCTCACCCACGTCGTTGCGTAGGCGCATGGGCGCGAATCACGGGGTTGATGTCGCCGTAGTTGGCGTCGGCGCTCGGCAGCTACACGAACCGTAAGAGCAGCGGCCTTCCTAGGCTGCTAGGCTGCTGGTGGACGCTGCAGAAACTGACACTGAGCAAGCTGACGCTGCACAAGCTGACGCTGCATTTTACGCACTGGCCTCAAGGTAGAGTCGCGACTGGACAGCCTCGCCTGAGCTCGAGCCTGAAGATTGATAGCTCAGACCTGTCCATGGGCACGGGAACGTCATTGCAGCCTGTTAGTCCTGGAGCCCCTCAGGTCACCGGATGATAGAAGTAGCAGTCTTGGCTTGGGTCCGAAACCCGACCACCCTGATGCGTGGCTTGTCTTCCTCTGACCACCGCTGAGACACTTCTTTTTCTTCCCTGTCTCCCACGTGCTTCGAATAAAGCTGCGTCTGCGTCGGATTGGCGCTTCAGTCATTTCTTGTTATTCATTAACCTCCGTGCCAGCTTCTTCCTTGCCGACTTCGAACTCGGTTCATGGCGTGCACTTTAAATTCCACTCGCCCCGTTTCAAGTTCCGCGCATTCCACCCGCTTTAAATTCCGCGCACTCCATCACAAATGTCCAACAAGCTGATCGCTTTAGTGCGGCAATGCTTGGACAACAGTAGTTGTATCCTAGAAGTATTAGTAGTCTGGAACACTCCACTGCGCTGTTTAGTCATGTCATCGCCTCGTCTAGGCACAGACGTCTTTTCGACATCAAAGATTGTAACCCGAACGACTTCGCCCCGCCGCGGTGGTCCAGTGGCTAAGGTATTCAGCTGCTGACCCACAGGTCGCGTTTCTCGCACGAAGCCACAATTTCCTCGCCTTTTACACCCATGCGTCTAGCCAACTTTTCGAGGTCTGTCCTACTCATGTTCCTGTTCTAGCGTGGTGAGCTAAGTGGTAAAATAGGCTCGACCGGTCGCCGGATGCCAATTGTCATGAGGCTATTTATTGGGCAAGCTCTCGTGTAGATTCCAGTAAAGCAAAAACCACCGATGACTTGACCATCAGTGAGAATGGAGCCGACGAGACCATTCGCTTCCACCAAACCCTTAACACTCATTATATTTCAGAAACCCCTAAAATACAAATAACAGATAATGAACACAGCATGAATATCTAGAAAGATGCTAGCAAGAAAAAAATGGCTAAAGACGTGAACAGTGCATGGAAATAAAGGTTCAGTGGAGAATAATCCTTGTCACAACATAGCGGGACGCGGTGCTTTCAGCGGAGGCTCTGCTACCAAGGCATGAGCGCCCTCACGCAAATGGTGACAGTGGTGACGTGGTTGAGACGCTGACGTCGTAGACTGGCAGAGAAGGAAGCGTCGGGCTGGTAGAGGTCAGTGACCTTTGGGTGTTCGGCAGCCGCAGCTCGCACACGAAGCCGGAGTCGTTTCTTGGCCAACGCCAGAAGATCAGAATAAGCCTGGCCCGTGCCAGGTGACAAGACGAAGCTGTGTGTCGAGGAGGAAGCCTGCAGCGATCTTGATGCAGAAGCTCTGCTGACCGCCATCCCCGCACCCTGGGCACTTTTCTTCACTCGGTCCCGACTCAGCCACGTCTGCCTGGCTTCGTTGGTCTTCCCCCGTGGCTGTCTTAAATCTCCATGGAGGCCCCTTATTGGCTTCAAATATTCATGCCCACACGTGCCGTAACCAAGAGTCATCTTTGTCGTCCCCTTTGGTTCAGGCTAATACCGTCGCACACTTTTCAAACGAGCACAATTGCACCACAGCGTGGTAAAACCCCAAATTCACGCAAACTTGGCGTATGTGAAGCTAGCGAAACAACCGCCAGTGCATCATGAGCGTAGCATGTAGTCATGTTGTTACATGACACGCATTATGATTTCCGCGTGAAGGCCTGTCACTTATGTTCACCATGCACTCATGTCATACCAGTTTTGTGATATATTTTGTGAAAGAAACCGGAGCAGGAGCTATAATACTTACCATGACATGTAAGCCAGGACATTCATTACATAAGTCATGTATAATATGTTATGACTGGTCAATTACGCTCATCATACAGTCATTTTATGCATACCATATTTCGTATAGATCCCATTATCTAAACGTCCACGAGAACTTTAAGTCGGAGGAGCACTTATCGAGTCTTTTCTAGCTCGTGTATTTGTCCTAACGCTGCCTCATTCAATTCATTATAAGATAAAAGTCGTAGGTGGATATATAGATAGATGAATAGATAGATAGATAGATAGATAGATAGATATAGATAGATAGATAGATAGATAGATAGATAGATAGATAGATAGATAGATAGATAGATAGATAGATAGATAGATAGATGATACGGTCAAACTAACTGAAGTTCAACAAGAAAGGCTTTGCATTGAAATGAAAGCCCATAATTCAGGGAGAACTTCCCTATCCAATGTTCCTGGAACGTCAGTTTATGATCTAGTGATGTTACGATATTTTTGTAATGCATGCATGAGGTGCCAATACACTGTTTGCATATAGACGTTATTTATTCATTCGGACTTTCCGTTTACTGTGTTCATTGTAAACATTATCTACAACATGTCGACTAACTACAGAACCACCGCACCAGCGTGCCGCAAATCTGTCGCCACCGAGCTTTTACAGCGAAAGTTGTTATGAGATCAAAAGAGGGTCGCGTGCGGTGCCGTAGTTGTCCGCTACCGCTGTCGGTGTCCATAACCATTATCGCACAGAATAAAAAAAGGCATATCCCACGTCCAGTGGGAATCAATGACTTGCGAAGCACGAATGAGGAATAATATATGTCCTTTAAATTAGCACAGTACGAGGCGGACGCAGGTTATGCCATACGAGACTTGCAGGTCATGATTATCATGTTTGAACGTGTCATTTACCTTCATCGTCTATTCGCCGTCTCGTAAAAAAATTGATATATGTGAACCTAATAAACGACTGCGGAAACGCTATGAGTGTGGCATGTGCAGTTATATTTTACATTACGCGCTTATCATGATTATCAAGTTCGAACCTGTCCTTCACATTCGTCGTCTATTCACGTAACGTGATATCGGATTTGGTATATATGAAGCTAGCGACATGTTTCCGAGCACATCACGAGCGTGGTGTGTTGCCATGTTCTTACATCACGCGCATGTCCTAATTATGATCTTTGCACCAGTCATATATCTTCGTCATTTGTTGACGCCACGCAACACCAAAATTGGCATATGTGATGCTAGCGAAACAACCTTGAGTGCACGATGAGCGTAGCGTGTAGTCATGTTGTACATGACACGCATGTCATAATAACCATGTTTCGGCGTGTCATTTACCTTCGTCATCCGTTCGCATCACGTAATACCCAAATTGGTATATATGAAGCTAGTGAAATCGCGTGTTACATGACACAAATTTCGTGATTATCATGTTTGCACCAGTCACATACCTTCGTCATCCATTCACGCCCCGTGATAGCAAATTTGATATATGTGAAGCTAGCGAATTGGCCGTGAGCGCATCATGAGTGTGGCATGTAGTCATGTCGTTACATGACATACAAGCCCAGATTATCATGGTTGTACGTGACATTTGCCTTCGTCATCCGCTCGCTTCACGTAATACCAAATTTGGGTCATGTGAAGCTAGTGAAATGGCCGCTAGCGCATCATGAGCATGGCATGTATTTCTGTTACATTACACACATCTCAGGATTATTATGTTTGCAGCAGTCACTTACTTCATCATCCATTGACTTCTCATAATACCGAATTCGGTATATGTGAAGCTAGCAAAACGACCGCGAGCGCAATGAGTGTGGCATGTAGTCATGTTGCCACATGACACGCGTGTCATAATTTTTATGTTAGTGTCTGTCGCTTGTGTTTGTCATGCAGTCATGCCATACCACACCAGTTTTACAACAAGTCACGTGAACGAAACCACCGCAAGAGCAGCAAGATTATGAATTGAAAATCATGGCATTCATGACATACATATCGTGATTTTCACGTTATGACTTGTGAATTATGCTCGTCATACAGTCATGTGATGACATGCCAACTTTGGTATTGATACAATTATCGAAACGGCCAGTAGAGCTAGATAGATAGATAGATAGATAGATAGATAGATAGATAGATAGATAGATAGATAGATAGATAGATAGATAGATAGATAGATAGATAGATAGATAGATAGATAGATAGATAGATAGATACGCTCAATGTCGCCGAAGTTCACTAAGAAAAGCTTTGCGTATAAAAACCTAGTAAATAAAACACCAAGAACAGAGCGGGATTCAAACCCGGGTCTCCTGCGTTCTAGCCCAGTATTCTACCACAGAGCCTTGGCGGAGCTTGAAAGTCCATTGTAAACTTGCCTTAGGAAGGCTTCATGTCGGGAGAAGAATCGCGTAAGTATGAGTAGTAGAGCATTTTAGGACAGCAAATTCAAGTGTACATGGAGTTACTCCACGAGGCGAGGCGAGGCAGCTGCTTCACATTTCTACATGTGAAGCAGCTATTTGACTCACGTGTGCAACGCCGTATGTAGGTGTGCCAGCACGAACGCGCCGCAACGCATTCTCCTCGCCAAAGGTGTTGGAGCTGTGCCAAATAAACTAGGCCGCACCTGCACGTTGACGTCACGCTTTTCTCATAGGTGCATGCTGACGTCACTCTATCCCTGCCCCGCAGCATAACCACCCCAGCGCCCGCAGCTGCCAGCTTTTTCCACCCACTCGCAACACACTTCTCTCTCGCTTCAGCTTCTCCAGCGCCCGCACCGAGCTGAAAGGTGCACTATTTAGGCTCGTTTATCATCGACAAAACTTACATGAAACCCAACCCGCCTCCCGTGTCTTGGCATTTGAAACAAATGATTACTCGAGTAAACGCAACAGCGAATTTTGCTTCAAATCGTTTTTCCAGCACCCGCGTCGACGCCCGGTTTGACCGCGTCAATGCCGTGCGCACCGCTGCTGCTTGGCATCCCAGCAGGGTTCCCTTCGGGTTGACGATCCATAACTTTATCTCGGTACATTCCCAAGAGAACACTGGAAGTTACGCGCTGATGGGTGCATTGAAATGCTAGTGCAAAGCGACAATGCACCACCCACAAGTTATTTAAAGGCGGGTCATGGCCTTCCAACATTTTTTTCTTTTTTCTTTTTTGTTGACGTACGGCCCGCTATTTTTTATTTAGATGACTGCGGCGCCTTCCCCATGCCAACGAGACCGGCCAATGGCACGCCATTGATGAAATCAGCCAACATTTGTCGGACAGCTTGCTGCGTATATATTGGGCAATGACACTGCGATGAAGTGAGCTTCCGATTTGTGGATGCTGCTTAAGCAAAAGTTCGTACTTTCTGGCTACGTGTACTCGAATAATATTTGACCGCACATGCTCACAGAAAGCTTGACCATACAGATCTGCAAAGTTTTCTACGTTTTTGAAGCGCTGCAGCACCGCATTAGGTTTTCCACAGTTTGATTGATATGTGGGGTTTAACGTCCCAAAACCACTATATGATTATGAGAGACGCCGTAGTGGAGGGCTCCGGAAATTTAGACCACCTGGGGTTCTTTAACGTGCACCCAAATCTGAGCACACGGGCCTACAACATTTCCGCCTCCATCGGAAATGCAGCCGCCGCAGCCGGGATTCGAACCCGCGCCCTGCGGGTCAGCAGCCGAGTACCTTAGCCACTAGAGGACCGCGGCGGGGCAGGTTTTCCACAGTCAAACTTCGAGAAATGGAAAATGACAACACTGGTGTACAGTACTCCCTCTTTCTACTGTTGCCTCTCCATCAAGTAACTCAGATTTCTTTCTGTTGTATACATTCCTAGGAGGTCGTATACAACTCACAATCATATGCTGCTAAATAAAAGATATGTTGCTTTTAGCCACGCAATCAAAGTCTCAGGGTGCAGCCAGGATCTATTTTTTTTAAGAAGAAAGGGATTTTCGAAACACCCATGCACACGTTCGTGTGTTCGTGAGTACGCGCCAAGATAGGGGGGGGGGGGGGCTTAAGTCAAAGTGCTTTGCTCTGGGATTGCCGCGTGGTCGCGCAATGTGTGAAGCTTAAGAATGATCAACCGAGAGGATCTTTGAGACTCAGATCAAGAAGGGCTTTCGACGCCGGGAAATAGATGTGCAATCTACTTGTGTCTAAGCCATGGCTTAAGCAGCACCGGCGGCAGCCTCTAGGGCATTTCGGTGACACTTCACTTGTATAACGATGTGGACTGCTCTTACATCGTTGGCGGTATGTCGGGCTTTCTTATACATGAGGTCTCAATATGAGGGCGAGAGAGGGAAAGAGAGATAAAGATGCAAGGAAAGGCAGGGAGGTTAACCAGACACACATCCGTTAGGCTACCTTGCACTGAGGAAGGGATGAAGGGGGGAAAAGAGGTTGCAGAGAGATAAGAAAAGTACACAAAATTCGAGCACACTCGGGGGAGCACACACAGTCTACAGGCGGTCGCTCAGGTTTGTTGTCTTCAAGTAATGTTGGAGTGCTTTGGTCGCTTTCTTCGCAGTTGAGGCAGACGTACAAGGTCACAGAATCTTCTGCACAGAGAATGGTCTAGAGTCCAGTTGGTTCAAAACCATCCGGAGCTGGTATCGCTGTGTGTTGTAGCAAGCGCAGCTGCACAGGACGTGTTCGATGGTCTTTTCAGTTCCGCAGGAGTCGCATGTAGAGGTTTCGAATTGCGCGATATAGCTGTCAGCTGCCACCAACTGTGGCTGGCCTTCATAGAGTGTAAAATATCACAATGTATTCACTGGCAGTTCGCACAGCAGATGACTGCTCTCATTTTCGAACTGCTCATATTGCTGCTCCTTTTGTATCGTTATTCAAGGGCGTGAATAAACGAAACTTCGCGTCGTTACGAGAATACTAAAATTTACATTTGGGATGTATGCACGTATACTTACGCGTGTACGTATTGGTGCGTGTATAAAAAAAGTAGGTACACATACGAGAGAGTACTACTTTCATGCTTGAAGTTTCTGCCGTGGCACAGCCTTCGTCAGAGATTTAATGGTATACAACGCAATTGTTTTGTTTTTTTTTCATTTTTCAATAAAGGCTAACGCTCATTTTCAAAGACGACTGTCTTTCTTGGGAACTTTCAACGCAAACATTTTTGTCTGCCTGTCTGTACATTTGTCGGTTTGTCCACTCCTAATGGTTTCGAGTACTTTGAACGGCACCAGCTTATACCCTAAACGGCCCACCCCATGTGCGGTGCCCACCAATATTACTCAATATTGAGCGTTCATACTTCTCTTATTGTCAATTAAAAAGCAATGATTGCGCATATCTAAGGCAGCATAACAACACGTCAATATTCTGTATGTGTGTCTCTTACTAGAAAAGGCATACATAAGTAATTATAAGAACCGTAGCGTTTATCAAGTTGCGCTGACAAGGCAACGCTTGCACGAAAAGGCACATGTTTCCAATGCTTTGCTAAGACGACACCGTGGTGGCGCCTACACGTCGCCTTGCGTTCTACACGTTATCACCTCAGGGACGGGCGAGTAGGGCGCGCGCGCTTCGTTTTTTAAGATAACTGCCAGAGAGTGCTCATCTCTCACGCGTTACGTGACTTGATGCACTCGTTCGCCTCCGCTGCACGCTCGAGGCACTCTAACGCAGAGCCTCCAGTATACCATTCACCGATTTTCTTGCGCAGAACATCCAATGAACGTCTTGTTCACTCTCCCTAGACGCAAGACCGTCGTCTTTCGACGACATTTGCAGTGTAACATGCAGATACGGTGCCATTTTTTTTGCTACTGATAACATGATCGGGCCTATTATAAGAATTTCTGCCAGTATGTTCCGTTCCCCTAAATAGCGAAATCTATGGTTAAAATATACCATATAGTAATGATAATATTAAACACTGTGTGAGGATTAGAACTCGCCACGGCAATTATGCCAGTGCAGTTTTTTGGATTACAAAGACTTCCAACCCCAACCAAAAACATTTAGCTCCGCCGCCAGTGGATAATTGCAATCAACAGAAAAAAACTATGAGCCCAATAAAAGTATACCAGTAAGTACACTGACTGCGTGTATTCAATCTTGACCTCAGCTATTTCACTTTACAGCCATAATTTACGTTCAGTATGCCTGTAGCATGCGGCACCAAATCATTGTCATACTCTTTCGCAGTACGCTTCCTTATGATACTAGATATTTACATGCATGCGTGCTTGCATACACTGCGCACGTTTAGTACAAATGTAATGGCGTACTATGGCGTTGCAATCAAACGTGAACAGCAGAAAGCGCCACTTTTGACTCAGTCGAACTCTGAAAAGCCTTGGCTATCGCTAACAGAACCTGTGCTTTCATCCGCCATCCCCGTAGCGCAGCAAATGTTTGCTCTGCCTGGCGCTTTTGCACCGCCTGTGTGTTCCGAGTTGTACGCATGATTGCCGAATGATATAGGCACAATCGGTGCACGAGTGCAAGCTGGAGCCGAATTCCAGCGCTATGCAGTGACGCGTGCAGAAAACACAAGTTTTGAAGCGACAGTTAAGGCATGTCACAGTTCGACAGAATCGAACTGTATACGTTTTCTGCTAATAGCGTTTCTTTTCCATCGTGATAGTAAGCACCTGATGAATTTGTTTCCGCTGTCTGCGATTCACGTGCTGTAGACATTTTGAATGATCTAAAAAAGGTCTTCTCGGCGTTTTACAAGAAAACAACACAAATTTAGAAAAAAAAGTCACGGTTTCACCACAAGGGCAAAACAATGAATACGATAGCAAGAAATCAGAATATCATACGAAGAATGCCGCTGCAGCACGCGACTTTAAGCGCGCCGCTGCAGCATGACGAAGGACGCTCGAAAAGAACGCATTGATGTACCCAAGAAAAGTGTGAACTAACAATGTGTCATAGTTCTTTCGTGTTTGTATTGGAAGATACCTTGCAATGCGAGCTCGTAACGTAGACAAAGAGTAACTAAAGCACATACAAGTTCTGTATTTGAAGAACGCGCTGAAAATTACCAGAAAGCAGAAGCGTGTGGCCGCTGGTGTGGCTCGGTGCCTGAAAAAAAAATAGTTACTGTAGAGAATTTTACAGTAACTCTATCTGAATATAACAGCACACAATGACCTCACTGTGTTGTGGTGCATATTGCGGCTTAAGTGTTTCTAGCCCACTATGGTATTCTGAAGCAAAATCTCTATTCGGCTCTTACAGATTAGAAAATTTCATTTGGGTCTATATAAACAAGTGAAATAAGCTTACAACAAGTCGAATGTGTGGCATAGCAATATTTAGCGATAAAATTGACGATATCCTTGTGACTCACTGGCGTCTTCAATCATCCCATAGGTGTTATACACTAGGCATGAAGAGCAAGGGGACTATCCTAGGAGAAGACGCCCTATTCTGAACTATCAGCTGCGTTTTCTTTTTCTTGGAATCCACTGAAGCCCATGAAAAGTCATCTAGCTGTTGTTCTTGTGCGCTAGATTTATGCCGTGTCATTTCAGATAATTTCTTATTCAGGGAATATATCGGTACTCAATACCTTGATTTATTGTGTTTTATTTCAAATATACGGTCTTAGAGCCTAAGAAGGACATGGTACTGTAACGCTGAGCCCCCCAAAAAATGGCGTAGAAAAAGGAAGGAGGAAGGTTGGCCACTTACTTTTCGTATTCGAGTTTTTCTTTAAAACGTCAAGTCCTTCAGTAAGTTCCAACTTGCCCTAGAAAAACTGTAACGTAAGCACCATAGCAAGGTAACTAGAGTCAAAATAAAAAAAGATTGTATGAGACCACGTTTGTTGATCACAATTGTTGGTGCAGCACTGGTTTAAGTATTGTGGCTAAGTTTGATTGAAACAGATGCAAGATTTTGCTCACTTGTAATAAGGAACCGCCTTTTTGAGTTCATACAGGCATGGCTTGCCCCATATTGATATCAACTATTTTAAAAGTGAAAGATACTGAGACGCGCTTCACGATCACGAGAAATTTAGCCCAGTTTCGGTTGCTGCATTTGACGTGCACAACTTATATATATATATATATATATATATATATATATATATATATATATATATATATATATATATATATATATATATATATATATATATATATATATATAAGAAAATTTTTATTCATCCACATGGACCCTAGGCGCGTATTGAAAGACATCTCCCGGCCATACTTCTACATCTAGCCCCTTTTCTCTCGGGCATATAGGCTGGCACTTTTCATATTTCAATTCCTTTTTCTCACCGCACTATATACATGTATCACGACATTGACTTGAAAATCATCTGAAGAAAATCAAGGGAATCTGTAATAATGGTGCCTCAGGAAGTTTCTTTTCATAACGAACATCCTGAAAGTTTGCCCGTTCAAACGTGGTCACCCTATTTTGTAAGGGTCGTGTTCGGAGTTATAAAAAAGTTGAAGATAAATTCATTAGCTAGAAATGCATTGTCACGTATGGTATGCCTTTGAGAAAGATCTGAGACCTAGATTTCATAATCAATTTTTATATAGTGTGACGAGGATTGTAACTCTTTAGAACAGTGCTGTTTGGAATGTGCAAGTGTATGGAACAATATATTTTGCTTTGTTTGAATTATAGAGCATGCAGTGTAAAATTGATCTACAGCTGACTGTAACAGTGCACGAACCACTACCTAAATCGTGATTTATACTTAATTTGCTTACACAGCGCAGAACGTTTAAAGGTGATGAAAACAATTTTTATTCCGATTAGTCATCGCTTTCGTGTAGACGTTTCGTTATACAGCCTCCGACTAGCACAACAATTTTTCATGCGTCTACCTTGCTGTCAATAAACGAATGTCATCAGAACTGGAATATATGGACCCCAGAATGCTATAGTATTTAGAGATTGAACGTGTTTGTTAAACCGCCATAGCAAAAAATTGTGCTACATTTACTCTGCATAATTTTTCGGAAAGAAATCACCATTGTCGGCTTTTGTCATGGTCTTCAAGACGAGAAATGGCTGTCGGCGTTCACAGCACTGCGGTAAGGTCTGTTTGCTGTATAGAGGGGAAAGCAAGCATCCTTGCATCAAGATATTTTGTATGCGAAGCAGCTTAGGGTCGAGCTCAATCCAGTGTGTGACGTGACCGCCATTATTCGCATGAGCGTCAAACCCCCTCTTTCCCTCTCTTCTACTCTACCTTTCTCTTGCACCGCAATGTCAACACAGAAAGCGTCTTATTAAACTACGCTCGTTCGCCCCCCTCTTTCTTTTCTACGCATCCCTCCACACGACATTTACACCCCCAATGCGCATGCATGCCCCTCCCTGCTCCTTCCTCTCCTACGGTTCTCCTCCCTCGCCTTGCGACACCGGTGGAGGCAGCGTCTGCTAGCAGTTTCTTGATTAAAAAAAAAAAAAGATGGCTCATGCGGCTCCACTGTTCACTGGCCACCCCGTATACATAGACACTAAATATTGACCTACAAGGTAATGCTGGTGAGATAATTCTCCTGTGAGATGTTGAACAATACATTCCCATGGTGCTTGTTAACTAAATCGGACTGCGGGTATTTGTGTGTAATCGGAGTCGTCTGCTTCTCATTGCCCATTAGCAGTGTTTGGAATGTTCCAGTAAGGAACATTGGTTCATCTCTGCGTGCTTTGTGCCTCCCCCGGTTTTTCTCCTGCACAACGCCGTCATGAGCGCCAGAATCAACGTTGCCGCAAGTGTATGCGTTATCACCCGCTGCTCGCATCTACACATGGTTCCTTTTAGCGGGAGTCGGCCTATACATTTTTTTTTAATTTTACAGGGTTTTTGGACGCGCCAGAAAGTCCCGCTTTTCTTAGTGAATTTCAAACGCTAAGCAGCTTCTGCATGTACATGAAATGCTAATCGAAAGTGGGGGTCCCTATCACTTTCGACAGCGTCACGAGACGTGTGCCAAATCTAACTACTTCGCGTAGTACTACATGTGCAGAAGTTCTGCCCCCATATTTCTGAAGCAGTAAGCCTAGCAGAGAAACTCGCAACATAATAAGCACCAATCTTGCAATATTGGAACAACCCATAGGCGCAACCTGTGCGCAAAAAGAAAGCGAATAAATATTTTTATATATGAATTGGCAGCAAGTGCTATACACATATTATTTGACAGTTTTAGAATACCGGACGCAAAGCTTCCGGCGTTATGGGCATAGAGTTAGCGTTCGTTACTCAACCGGAGCCCGCTGGAAGTTTCCGTACGACGCATGTGCCATGCAAATGCAAAGCTTTGCGTTGCACTGCTCTAAAATTCTCTTTCCTCAAACAATGCACATAGGAAAAAAAAGACGGACGCAGGAAGAACATTTGAAGTTCGGAACACCTCCCTCGCTGTTTCATTGAACCACCGGTACATCAGGTAACACAGCGAGTCACCTAATATCAGAACACCGACATAACCGGACACAAAATAACAAGTTGGAACAATCGCAGAGCTTGCGGAACGGAAACACTGATGGCGTCGATATGGCTGCAAAAAAAGAACTGGCTGCTATAGGAGCCGCGTAGGACACCGTGCTCAGCAGCACCTCTGGGTGTCGTAAAAGGTCGGCTAGCATCAGTTTCTCACTCAGCATTTCTTTTCAATGGGAACGAATGAAGCCTCAGATGACGTTTAAAAGTAAGATTAACGCAAATGGTTGACGGATTTTAGCTTCCTGATGTTTCTTTATTTTTTAATTGTTAATAACAGTATCTTCATTCCAAATATTAAGGTTGAATAAATAGAGAAATTTGAGTTTTTGCTGAAAGGGGTTATTTACCATTACTTCAACACAAGAAATGGGCACAGATTCTCGAAGCATTGACTATTGATATACTGTGCACTCGGGAACAAGCCTCCTCCTTAAGGGCAAACGCATACAGCAAAAAGTCTTCAACAAAGAGATGCAGGTGCGCACGCATAATATTTCATTACATTGAAATGAGAGGGGATATCCGACAATAATATACATTAGCCTTCATTAGCTAGCAGGAGGCAACATGACTAATGATTAAGGGAGCTATCGGCAATATGAGCCAAAATTTAGCCTATGCGAAGTTGACATGGGCCAGGGCTGGTAGCACTAGGAGTAAATTTTGTAGGCTTAACACAAATGATATGCTGTTTTTTCAAAAATAGTTAATGTTTTAATGTATGTATTTTTTACAATACACTTCTGTTGCACAGCTCGTCACAATATATGTCATAATAGACGTTTTGTTTTTCCCAAGTTTCAAATAGGAATTTTTTTTTCTTTCGTCTGAGCCAAGTGAACTTGCAGTAAAATGCTTTGCAATAGCAATGGCCCGGCTAGACTGCACCTGCGCACTCCCTTCTTACGGCCTTCGCAACGGGTGTAGTACATGCCTGTCGCCACTCCTTTGAGGGGGGCGCTGCAACCCTGCCATTTTCCGCCGCTTCATACAGCGCGCACAACGCCAGTGCATGAGTTCGGGCGCGCTTCTACACTTACCACGTGTTGAAAAACAAGTTTCTGAATCATTGAAGACGCACAAATGGTTTATGACGATGCTCATACTTGATGATGCTGGTCGTGAACCTATACACCTCTGAAGAGTGCACTTTGCTGTCAGTGTCACAAGCCCTGAAGTGCGTGCAAATCGTAGCCTCTTTGTGACAAGGCGGCATATACGACACAATCCTTACAAAATCGTCTGGGTACGCTGAATGCTTTCTTTCGTCACATTCTCATTGATGTAAAAGAAACTGGGCCTTTTTCTCTCCTTTCTGTGCATATGCTGCAATTTTCTTAATGCAAGCGTGGTGTTCACTTTCGCGATAATATTGGGACGCATTTTTTTCTTCTTTCAGCAGTCGCGGCACTCTCTCGCATTTTGAACGATGGTGCGACAATTGGGAGCACAATAGTTCTACCAAAGTCTGGTATCGACCCACCCGATGAGCATCGCTGTTTATTGTTTGTGTGCAAACATTTGCTAGTTCAGTGATGGTGTCTTGTCATGTTTCAACATCGAGATCTGTTTCATTGGTCTCTGCTTTTCGCTTCCTTGATGTTTGACGTAGGAGCCAAACTCGTGAAGCAGGATTTTGCGAGACTTCTATGCACTTTAAATCACGTACGAAATATAGTTCTCGAAAAGAGTAGGCGCGCGCGAAGTCAGAAATAAGTTTTCTGATGCAGAGCGCAGGCACATGGTCTTCATTGCGCAAGTGTCTGCTGCATACGACTGTCGATGCAGACTTGACGTTGATAATGAAGTTGTCTCTCGCAATATTCTTTTGTCCCTTGTCGCACCGCCCAGTATTGTTTGGGAATCGGCAAGAAGGAACACTGGGTGTTTTCACCGAATGGGACTTGCAATACGGAACTACAGCGATCGAACAGCCGTGACAAAACAAAGGAATACACCTTCACGCAGCTAATATATATCAATGTGCGTAATGTGCGAACTGAAGGTTGTGCGACTGCCTTCTCGACTAAAAAAAATTACTGTAGACTGAACACTGACAAAGCGCCTAATGAAATGCAGCCGTGGGGGGTAAATCCCATAAATAAGCAAGCCATACAGTAGAGATGCAATGCGATTCACCACAACCTGCTTGCAGCAATAAGCCACTCGAGAGTTTGTAAAGATTTTTCAGAAAAACAGCTGCTTACTTGCCGAAAAGTTGTAATGTTGTCAATTTCTATTTCTAAACAAGTTCTACGAACTAGAAAGATAGGGCCAAACTTATTTGCACTACAGTCTTAGTTCCGGGGCAAGCGGCTTGTGAGTGTAAGCAGCGGCGTAGTTCATTCGCATTCTTTATGGACTTGGCTTGCTGTACAAAGGAATGCAAAAGGGCTTGGGGGTCTCCGGAATCACTATTTCTAGGTAGTGTTAACACCTTGGCAATGCACATCACTACTCTCTGTGCGCGCCGTCCGAAGACGTGATTCAGCAGCAAGGGCCCTTCCTTTTTTCTCTTTCTTTTTTCTTATACGCAGTTTTTTAGCCATTAGATATACAACACACGTACTTGCTTAAAAAAGTTGTCAGGCTGCAGACAGCCGCTATTAGCCCTGAAAAGACTCCAAATGTATATTGAAAAATAAAGAAAAAATAGAAAACAGATAGAAAAGGGAAGGTGCGCTCGCCATTCCGTGAGCGACGTCGCTTAATTGCGACGTCGTTGTCCAATGAGGCCGAGGGCCAAAGATGTTTTGTGCCCTCTGATAGCAGAAAAGTTGCAGCATTGCTCTTCTATCTCTCTGATTGTTGCCAGTGCTTTATGCCTTCTGAATTATGCCTCTCATAAGTCGATTTTCCTGCGATTGCACTGAGTTTCAGCTTGTGTTATTCACGAGCACATACCTACGTTAAGTGGCAAGCCGTCCAGTAAATTAGTTTTCTTTTAGTAGACAATCTTCACTCTATCCTCGATTTATTTACAAATCCCCCGCCCCCTTTTTCGTCGAGAACCCTTATTCCACGGTTTCTCATCGACAATCTCCCTTGTGCCTTGAGCGCGGCGCAGATGATGCAATGTCAGGGTCACTGCGCACCTACAGCCGATCGGTGGCGAAACAATATACTCAGAAACTTGCATTGTATTTGCGATGGGTGAGAAGGCCGTAAGGAAAGAAGCGCGGGCAGGTGCAGTCTAGCCCGGCCGTGCAATGGCGAAAAGCGTAGTGTAGAGCACATAGACACAAAAATAGTTTTGATTGGGACACTATATATATCTAGTCCAGATGGTCCGTTGCAAAAGTTACCTCAAACGCTCTATAGCGGAAATGTAATCTGGTGTAAAATTTTGATTACACAAAAGAGAAAGGCGCATGATGATAATGAGTCACCATTTATGGGTGACATTTTTCTAAACGAAACGAAAATAGATACTCAAAAGGGTAACAACGATAGCTATTACAAGAGCGTCATTATTGGTCATCAATATTTTTGAAATTCATTTCATGCTACAAACAGAAACAGGGGCGGATATATAGATGACCAGCATTCCAACTGTTGTTTTACCGCGATAGCGTTAATGAGCTTGTGTCGCGTAAATTCCAGCGTCAGCGTTGGTGTCGTTGGTTTGTGAGCGAAAACTCATCATCTTACGCGTGACCGAAAAATTAAAAAGATGCAAATAAAATAAGTAATAAAATAATCCTAGTGTGAGTGAGGATTGAAACCAGGTCATGGCAAGCGGGTGTTCCACCACACAGCCACGCATCAGTTTTTTTTTTTAAAGCAAACGCTGCTATGAGATCGAAACTCGGGTCACGTGTGGCGCCGTAGTTGTCTATCTCCGCCGCACCATTGTCCATAACCGCTAGCGGGAAATAAGAAAAAAAACATATTACCAAGAACACAGTGGAGCTGGAACCCGAGTCCGCTGCGGGACAGCACAGTATTCTACCACTGAGCTATGCCGGTGCTTAGGCATTGTTCGCAAACTTGCTTAGGCAGGCTTGTTGTCGGGAAAGAAATGACATTATTATGAGAAATCAAGCGTTTTAGAACACCAAAAAAAGGAGGCGTCACACAATGCGAATAGCGTAACGAGTGGGTCGTCCAATGCTCTAACCCAATACAAAATCATACCCCAGCAGGGACCTTAAAGGGTTAGTAAATAATCATGATTATCATTATGACCTATTAACTGGGGCGCATACCCACTTCTAGTATATTCCTTTATCGTCATCAGCCACTGCATCAACAATTGGCACAAACTTCCTTGTAAGTGTTTAGCGGATACAAAGTTTCTCGGACAAATGATGAAAAGTACCATAGCGAATGCTAGTTTGATTGATTTGTGAGGTTTAACGTCCGAAAACCACCATATAATTATGAGAGACGCCGTAGTGGAGGGCTTCGGAAATTTTGACCACCTGGGGTTCTTTAACGTGCACCCAAATCTGAGCACATGGGCCCACGACATTTCTACCTCCATCGGAAATGCAGCCGCCACAGCCGGGATTTGATCCGGTGACCTTCGGGTCAGCAGCCGTGTACTATAGCCACTGGACCACCATCGTGGGACTAGCTAAAGCCCACGGGGCCGGGAGGATTTCATAGGGTAACCACAGCTGCGATATTAATGATGAACACAGGTCTTGTGTTGGTATAGTACTTTATTCTTCACAGACCATTGCGATACTCCTGCAGTACAAATTTCAATTAAATTTCCAAACATTGGTAAGTTGGTACAGAATGAAGAAAGCGCGGAAAGTGTCACAAGAGTAATTGGGAAATGATATAGCGTAATGAGACTTCAATCCTGAATATAAGTCAGAGTCAAAATTGCCACTGCATATCCATGATTTAGAATAATCCAACTTCATCAAGCCCCAAAATATTGAAAAGTAAGAATATATATGATAATTAAATGCGGCAAGCCATTTTGCATGTTTAAAGTATAAAAAGCTGTTGTTTTTGCTCATACGGGCAAAAACACAAAGTTTGCCATTAAGGCTTATTGTGATGTGGCGTCTTCAAATGGTGCACAACTCTTGCACCGTTTTTCACATCACGCCAAATTTTCTATGCAGAGCCTAAATACGAAAGTGGTTACCTTACGTTGGGCCCCAACGTTTAAAAAAGTAAAATTTTAAAAATTTTGAAAGTTACCTTTAGTCACGCTAAGCTCGGCACAACCAAGCCCAGCTCGTCACCACTTGTACTACAACCAGCACGTGTTGCTTCGAGAGGCATGGCTTTTTTCTCGGGAATACGAACTTCTTTATGACACCCCATGGCCGTCTCATCACGATTTGGCGCAGCCTGGCTGTGCACTGTAGTGTGGAAGTTTCACACTATGTCCCCGTCACTGGGTGTAGCCCAGCTATTGGACAGGCGTGGCTTAGTCAGAAAGTGTGGTATGTGGCACGATGCTTGTTTTTTTGTGTTTGTCTTATTATGTCTCTGCAGGCGCACATGGCTTTAAACTGCTGATGGACTGCATGCGTTATGCCTCCATCGTTTGCCACACACAGTGGTCTCCATTGTATAGCGTGTGCTGTGCTCGGTAGTTGCTAGGCAATGGCACAGATTTTTTTTTCTTTGGGGGGGGGGGGGGGCTAAGATTGTGAGACCTACCCCCGCCGCTGTCGTCCAAGCTCCTTGCGCCGGGAAGCACGACAAGCGCTAACCAAAAGGTGGGCGCTCACAGTTCAGCGGCAGGACAGGCGAAGCAGCAGATGGCTGGAGCTGTGCCGCACGCTCCACACATTCACTCGCCCAGTCATCCCCGAACCGAACGCCCCAAACGCTCTCCCCACCTACTCCCACCCTACCGACTTCATGAGAGCCACTAGTGAGATCAGGCACACAGTCGTTTGCAACCCATTTTTAAAAAGCTTCGCCCATGGGTTCTTTTCGTACACCGAACAAGTGCAAGTATTTATAACACCACAGTCGTCTTTATAGTTTGACTAACAGCCTCGGTGTTGAGAAAGTAACCCTAGGGTAAGTGAATATTTACAGTGGAAGACTTCTGGAGTCCAAGCGATTACACATCCACTTGAGCAAAAGCAGCAATGATAGAGTTTAAAGAAAATCGTGTTATAAAATTGCGTGACTTCAAACATCACAAAAGGAGATGTTGGCAGTAGAGACTGAGGGTTTCCTGCCTGCCGAACAAATCATTAAAACCTTGCATCCTTCTTTAGGAGCTCCATTAAAATTTCAGGTAATACATGGAGCATAAGAGACAGCATTCAGCAGTAAACGGAAGAACATTGACAAAGTGTGATATTTGGAATCATAATTGCAGTTCTAGATAATATGTGTCATCAAACTGCAATACCTTCACTTGTTAGCGAGTTCAGGGGTGTTGTGCAGGATGGCCCGAGTTTGACGATATTTGAAATCTTTCTGAGCTTTGGTGAAACCCTGTTTTGGACAAGCTAACAGTACGACAAGGATAAATCTATTGATTGCCTAGTGCTGCGTTCGATTCCTTACGCCATAATATGATGTCACGTCAAAGGTGGTAGGTAAAGTTAGTTTTCAAACCAGAGGCACCTTTCATTTGTTCTTCATTACTTCAAGTGAGCAGACATGCAAGAAAAGTGTAGTAAACGTTTACTAACGAGAATATTTAGAAATACGGGCTGTTTGTTTCATTTTTGCACTTTTAATGTCCGCACTGAGTATACTTTAGAATAGTTAGCAGCGGGGTTTTGACACTAGATGAAACGGAACGCCTGACAACATTGCGGCCGTAGCTAATCGCCAAGGTTATACGTGTATAAATATCACAGAAGGCCCGTACATTCTAACGCGTTGCTCGGCCGGTGCGCGCCGTTTTCGTCGTCTTCGTCGTCTAATAGCTCCCCAAGCATAAGCGTGCAGAATATAAGCTAGCGGGCCGGGCAATATACCCAGCCTATTATAAGTCGGGACATGCTGTGACCAAGCATATTAGGCCAAGTTAAGATAATACCGAGCGAATTAGGGCTCATTTCAATAAAACCATGCGAATGAAGCCGTTTAAAGCTAATTTCTTCTTAGTTAAGAACACGATAGTCAAAAGTACAATAATAGGAAGCGTGCTAATTACAATAAGACTAGATAGAAACTTACACACTATCGTCATGCTAATGAAAATCATTCTAATGAAAATCATTCTAATGACAAAAATGTTTATAGGCTTCTTATCGTTCAATACGTTGATAATTGCACACGAAGTAAATATTGACTAGTTATTTAAAACGTATTATTTACACGGTTTACTCGAAATATTATAATAAATCAACCCTGTTTAATTAGTACCATGAAAATTCAGATTAAATGCCGTGCTTTTCACTCTCAAGCAGACCGACCAGACTGCACTGATGAGCCACGTAAAAAGCTGAAGAAAGCTACGTGGTCACAAGCTCTCTTGATGTCCTCAGCCGTGCATGCAGAGGTAGTGGAAGGTGACCAAATTATTTATTATGCAATCAAGCTGCAGCTTCGCATCCACCACGTGAAACGCTTGACAGTCACAACGGTGCTTTGACAGTCA
Organism: Rhipicephalus annulatus; assembly: GCA_013436015.1. Taxonomy (NCBI): domain Eukaryota; kingdom Metazoa; phylum Arthropoda; class Arachnida; order Ixodida; family Ixodidae; genus Rhipicephalus; species Rhipicephalus annulatus. The sequence continues at coordinate 119,408 of WOVY01013269.1, read as the reverse complement.
CGATTTCAACTTGGGCCTTCTCAATATCAACAAGCTTGTACCCGTGTTCACGTGTCAATCAGTTTGATTGAGAGATGCGCGACGTGAAGATCGGAACCGGTGACCACGTTTGCTCTTGCCGGGACGCAGTGCCCACACCGAAATGTTCCCGAGCGGCACTATTCAACTATCAGACTAATCGCACAGACTGTGCACACACGCATAAAGAAGTGTGCTTTTTCTGTGTGTTCAAGAAGAGCCAAAGGAACTTTAGGCGTACATGAAAATTAGCAAAACACCATATTTGCTACGGACCATATATGGTCTGGCGTGCTCCAACAAGTTTTCACTAGTGTGTTCCTGTTCACAAAATACCTAAAAACTATGTTCACAAAATACCTGAAAACTATGTTCACAAAATACCTGAAAACTATGTTCACAAAATAGCTGAAAACTAGACTAAAATCTACGTAGCTTACTATTGTCGGTATTTTCTGTGGCAAAGTTGTATTCAATTACTATAGTTTGGAAGACGTCATTTGAATTGGAATTAGCGCATAAAACACACCTTCATTGATTCAAATGTATGGTATAGCTACATTTCACGATATATTGAACATCCGCGTGCTTCCGTGGGTGCCATCATTCGTCGCACGTGTATAATGGTGATTGATAGAAGAGCGAGTGTTCTTCCTGGCAAAAAATACGCACTGTTTGGACTGCCAACAGCGCTTTTTTTGTTTTGTCTGTTCAAGCAGAGTGTCGGAATAAAATGTTTTTCGTTCTGGTTTTTGTTTCTTTCTGGTTTTTATTTCGTTCCACAGACAAAAGTTTCATTTCGGTTCTCTTTCGGGAAAAAAAGCGTTCCGTAGTGGTTCATAATGGTTTCCTAATAATAAACAATAACAAAATACTTGAAACAAAAGTACTTATTAAAAATAAAAATAACAAACAAACAAAATGTATTAATAAGTGTCGGGTTTTCACGTCGGGAAGCCACGATATCATCATGAGAGAATCCGTAAAAGGTTTCGAAGCAAGGTTACAACAAGAACTTGATATTTATTTTTCCTCAAGTTTGAATCTCGAATTTTCGTCAAGGGAGTGCACAATATTTCAAAGCAGCAGGTCATCGAGTGTAGTTCCCGATAAGCGAGACTGCTGCTCTAATAAAACAAACTTCAATGCCGAAAATGCCCACTCAACGATGACTTGTGTGGCTGGCACACCAAAGGCTACTTGTGCTAACATGTATATATATAGCTCTGTTTCCGCTCGTTGCGCGCATCCCAATATGTCAATACATTCGTGAATCTTGGGATGCATGGCTCTTTGTCCAGCTTTTTCAGTAAGCGTGCGATGTCCGCTAATCCTGGCTCACTTGTGAAATGCGACTGATCACCAAGTACAGCTTTCTTCGTTTTCGAAAAAAAAAACCGCCTCGACGGCATCTTCTGGTGCTCTGAAGTTGGCGCAGTGCTGTTCTCCGTAACGCAGCCACTACACTGATTCTGTTGAAGGCCTGTAATATGCTTCCAGGTTTTGCACAGGTGCATTCTCTCTCCATATTTTTAGATGACGTTATAGTGGTTAATTTTGTCAAGAGCAAATTAGAAATTTGTAGAAGAGGCTCAATCCTTTGGGTCCAAAGTGTGAGCATGATTTCAGAAGGAGCCGTTCATCTGATATACGCGACCGCTGTTCTGATCAAGCAAACTGCAGCTCCGACATTGCCTTCTTCACGGCGGCCTGTGTGAGAGGCACAGGAAAGTCCACTTGAAACAATGAAAACAGCTCTAGTTGCGACATTTTTAGGTTTCCGCAATACTTAAACACCTTTACTTTGAGATATCTGTCCGAGATGCGCACTGATCCTGTACCCTGACTTATGCCTTGATGCTCACGTTGAATGACCTTGGTTTTTCCGTTTCGCCAAGTTTTCCAGTGAACCGAAATACGACAAAAAATATTTTCTTTTTACTCTGGAACGAAATAAAAGATCACGTTCCGGTTATGTTTTCGTCACGGTCAAAAGTATAATTTTTTTCGTTTTTTTTGTTTTTGTTCCGTTCTGACACTCTGTTCAAGGCATTGAAAGCTCTTCTGAGCTCGTTTTATGCAGTGCCGTTCCTTATCACTTCTTATTGAAGAATTATATTGGTGTACAATAAGTTCATTTCATATTATTTTATTTTAAATATACCATTTTAGAGCAAAAGAAAGGCATGATGGTGTAGCGCTAAGCTCAAAAAGAAACACTGGGTGCCAGTATTAAGTAGAAAAGTTAGAATCTTACTTTTTATAGCTGAATTTTGCGCGACAATAGCACGTCTTTCAGAAAGTGCTAACTCGTCATAGATAACTTATCATGCAACTTATCACAATAACAAAGCATGTATGACAAAAATGGAAGGAATTATATAAAACCATGTTGGTTGTTTGGTCACTATGAATCAGCAGCGCTGATTTGTTGAGTGTGACTTAGAGTGTGACAGATGCAGGATTTGGCTCAATTTCAAATATATATGGCCTTTTTGAACTCATGCAACAGTCAGGAATAGCCTCATTTTGATTCCTGCTGTTTTAAATGTTGAAGATACTTGCGTGGGCTTTGCACCCACGTGATATTAGGCTCAATTTTAGTTTCTGCATAGAGCTCTTAAAAAGCCCAATAAGGTCATACCATCACGTGGCTACAACGTCTAGCATTCAATTTTACCGGGCTAATGACCCACCACTCACAGCCATTAAGAGGGTACCCCTGATGGCACTTTTGATGGGGAATGTTAATACTTGTTTGCGGATATACTGTTTTCACCGATTCACTGCTGCAGATAAATTTTCAGACGTGTACTGTAAGCAGCAGTAACATGCCATTTTGTTCACTTGTAATATTTGGTAAAAGCAAAAATAATAATACGAGGGTGCTGCCTGTATGTCCTTGTTGCCTTCTAAAGTGAATATTTTGTGTTGCAGGTGGAACAAAAGAACTTGCCTAAAAGAGGACAAACGTCCACGAACGTGCCTGTGACAGCTGCGATGTTGAGTTCGCAAAAAAAAGAAAAAAATAGTGAGACAGGCACGCTGCTGTCACTGCACTATGAGTGGCGGTGCTGGCGCATTCGGATATGGTGTTCCTTAAAGAACTTCCGCAAAACTTCCACATGTGTTTCTGACGCCATGCGCGTTCTCGTAGCCATTTCGATCAACACTGCTATCACGCCCTTCACACTGTCTTCGTGTCATGATTGCCGTATACTGCGAGGTCGGAGCAAACTCATGTGCCCGAGAAGCTCGGGCCATTCTGCATAGCACTGCAGGAGAGGATTTCATGAATGGCGAATGCAGTGAACATATTTTTCGAAGCACAAAGAAAGGAAAAGGTTACGGTTGACAAAGCAAGGTTCGAAAAATCTGCTATTCCCCTAAATGTGGCTTTTCGGTGGTCGCATGGTTTTTTAATTTTATGCTAATTAGAGATCTCTACGGTCGGCAGCCGTTCCATATAGTTGGTGAAGGGATGAGCAAGCAACGAAGTTCCCGTTATGATATCACTGGCAAGGAATAGTGCGCAATAGTAATTGACCAATATTGCAGAGTCATTCCGTGGCTTGCAGACAGCAGTAGTGTTCCGAGGGCCTGCGTTCTGTTCCAATAACAATAAAGCTGGCAAGCAGGGTGCACAAAATATAGTCTTAGCGGCAAATCTATTAGCATTTGGTACCCATGAGAAAAATTTCAAATAAAATCATATAACGAAGGAGAGGCCGCGAATAAGTTTATGTACAACTTCAGTAGCGAGAAACATATCGTTCTCAAAGTGTTAGAAGAGCTAAAAAATGTGAATCAATAAAATAATATTCGATGCTAGAGAAACCATGTCTAAGAAGAGAAAATGATGAGAAATGGTGAAGTTGGAGGATTCTTTTAGATTAATTACTGGAAAGTTCCCAGCAGCACCACTACATTGCGATTCGAAAGCGGCTGCTTTCACTTACGCTGGTTGATTGATTTGATTGATTGATTGATTTGTGGAGTTTAACGTCCCAAAACCACTATTTGATTATGAGAGACGCCGTAGTGGAGGGCTCCGGAAATTTTGACCACCTGGGGTTCTTTAACGTGCACCCGAATCTGAGTACACGGGCCTACAACATTTCCGCCTCCATCGGAAATGCTCACTTACGCTGGTGTGAGTCTTTTTACACGTGTGCACGTACTCTAAATTACAAGTTTCTAGAAATTACGTTCTCTACAAATGTCAGTTTGATGAATAGCAGTGCAGGATCACCCGTCAGAAACGCGCAAGGTGCTTGCTGTTGAGATGTAGTAATGATCACAATATAAGAGGAAGCAAGTTCAATAAAAGTTATGAGGGCTATTTTTTTCCTTATAGTTTTGCGTGCAACAAAGTAGTGCAATTTTTTACACTGCTGCCTTAAACTAATTATCTAGTAATCATTCATCTTAAAGGCTTCAGTAGTGGGAATGAGTGAACTTCTGAGCCTTTGCGATTTCAGTCAAGCTTCGGTGTCGCAATATCCGGCTCACGCCAATGCGACGTTCGCGCATTACGCCGATCTCCTCACGCGTTCCGGAACAGGGTGAAGAAACGACTGACAGGAGAACTCTTCAAAGACTAACACGTATACGAAAGAACCGAACGAAACGGCTTCGGTGATGACGCCGCTCAAGATCGAACTGATTGTGACGCAAAATATCGGGGCAAGCGGAACTTTTTTAGGAAGCAGACTGTCTAGCCTGTGATGACGTCACGCAGCCAAAGCCACCCGTAGGCTGCTGTCGCCACCACCACCCACGCGTGCTGCACTGATCCGTTGGAAGAGAACGCATAAAACGGTTTCCAAGGATAGGCGGAATAGGTGCGTCATATGAGAAAGCGCGCCGCAATCGACCGCTTTCTGTAGTGTTCACGATGGTATAATGCTTTCCACATTTTTCTGCAGACCGTATGCATAGAGTACTCAAGGGAAAGCAACAAACTAACTAACAATAAAATAGAACAATACTCCGCCCCACAGGTATAGAAAAAGCTGTAAATGATTACAACAAATACGTTTTCGAGGCAACAGCAGCATGTCGTAGAGAGGCAACAAATTTATCGCATTTTCTCGTTTATTATATTTCGTCGTTTTCTGTTCGCTAATGGTGCAATAACGATCGAAAATTTGAAACCTGTAGAAAAAAAAAAGTTTTCTTTTTTTTTACTTTTCGCTGGCAGAGGTACGCTAGTCATACTATGTTTAATGAGAATAAATATTTCAAAGATCCGCCAAAAGGCAGTCAACCACGAATATAATCAATGTGGTGATTAGCATAACCTACAAGACGATTCAATGGCTCCTATTGCATGTGATTAAATCCCGTGTTAAATGGTCGACGCTCAGCTACAAATGTAGTATGTTAAAAAAATTTAGTTCGATTAGATGTACCTTACACATACACTATTTTGAATGAAAAAACCTGCTATTACATGGTACCTCTGTATGGTGCTGTTCTCGTCGTATATGTACCTCGTTTTGAATTCCGGCACACTTTATAAACTACAATTATTTTGTATACTGTATTTGACACGCCAATATCTACAGTTCGTTCTCCACATACTTCACTTTTGGGCACAAAACTACCCTTCACTAGTCTTTCTTAGCACAAAACAAGCATTATCGGAACAAATCGACTCGAGCGCTAAAGAAGATAAAATTCTTCAGAGAATAAAAAAAATATCACGATGAAGCATAAATACTGCTCTTGGAAGAAATCAATCAAAATATCAACACTGTATCGTTGTGCGGAAGTCACATACATACATACATACATACATACATACATACATACATACATACATACATACATTGATTGATATGTGGGGTTTAACGTCCCAAAACCACTATATGATTATGAGAGACGCCGTAGTGGAGGGCTCCGGAAATTTAGATCACCTGGGGTTCTTCAACGTGCACCCAAATCTGAGCACACGGGCACAGCACACGGTGGAAATGCAGCACACGGTGGCTGCATTTCCGCCTCCATCGGAAATGCAGCCACCGCAGCCGGGATTCGAACCCGCGCCCTGCGGGTCAGCAGCCGAGTACCTTAGCCACTAGACCACCGCGGCGGGGCATATACATACATACATACATACATACATACATACATACATACATACATACATACATACATACATACATACATACTGTAGAGGAAAGAAAGAGACAACGCCTGTATTCCGGGTCGGCTGTTATAATCCTGTCTTCTTTCCCTTCCGCTTCGAGCTAGCAGAGCTTGCGCCAGTGCCTGAGCGCCACTCTTGCTTCCTTACACTCGGCCACACTGCGACAATAGAAGGCCAGTTGCGAAATGGCCTGTGGAGGGCGGCGTTGACTGTAGCGCGCCGGCCTGACTAGGCTACGCAGCGAGCTGGCCTGATGATGTGACAACGATGTCTCTGGCGGGCGATACTCGCGGTATCTGGGTGGTCTCCTTTCAGTCCGCCACGACAGGTCGTGTTGCGGTGTAATCTTCGGTGGCCGACATTCGAAAAATGGCAACGGCAATATGATGACGAATACCGTCTATGAAAACACAAACTGTACACTGACCGAGTGGGCGAGTAATGGCTTTCGTCGCCGCACAGAGATGCGGGCCCGAGTAAGGGGTTGTCACTCTGCGGAGACGGGAGCAAAAGTCAGAGTGAATAATCTAAATAGCAGCACCAGTATCCACTAGAGCTTTGACGTGTATACCTTCTACTAACACTATTAACAAGCTCGATGGTCTGTCTGAAGGAGTCGTTGGCTGTCCAGTGGACGCAGTTTCCCCTCCTAAAACTGCATTGGGGAGTTTTCCGAATGGGAATTCAGAACATTGGATGCAGGTCGCAGAGGCTACACGGAACGTGATTTGGAGATGGTGAGAGTGGGGGAAACTCACGGGATTTCATAGGCATACCCATACTGTAAGGAGGAGAAGGCGAACGCTGAAAGAAAGACGGGTAAGACGCACGCTGGTAGTTTATGAGTGGACTGAAGCGTCCGCGTTCTTCTGATGCGTAGCTACGTTGCTCGCCCTGTTGGTGCCATCGGCAAAAGCGAGGTATGTGACCCCCTATCGGCCGCGAGATCGAGCTGAGTCGCCGCCTCACGGCAACTGGGCTAAATGGTGAAGTGTAGATTGATCCTTGCGTCGTCTCCTAGCCACGTGGTGTTTCTATGTGCGCGTACGTCATGCACGTTTTCAAAGTGTGGTTTGTCCGTTCATGTCAGAGCAAGTGTAACTATTTTTACTTATGCCTGAACTGACGTACGAAAGCATTTGGTCTTTCTCGCTGCTAACACTTATAAATAAGATCGGCGAGTGATACTTTCCAGAGTGCTGTTAATTGTCGTCGTACCCTCCATTCACCTGAATAATTTCAGAGTGGGTGCTGGTTTCTGTTTCCAGCACAACGCGAAATGCTCTTGGCATCCTTCCAAACACGAGGACTATTAAATTCTGGGTGAATGCAGCGTTTTATAGCGACTCGGTTGAAAAAAAAAGCTCTAGGTCATGCACTTGCCCGCTGTTGGTAGGTGTACAGCTACGGCACTGTAGTTTATCGATAATGCGAGGTTCCTAAGATGTGTTTATCTGGCCTTAGTACCACTACACAGAAATATTACTGTCACACAAACCATGCTGAGACTTCGGTACTTACACTGCACTCAAAACAGAATTACCATGCGCAACCGTGTGCTTAGATTTAGGAAAGCTTTAAAGAGCCCATACGTTGAAAATTATTCCAGACGGCATGCCCCATATATAATGCAATAAAATTTCACTCAAAAATTCTTCTTTTTTACTTTGTTTTCAGCGTTTGTGGGGCATTGTTATTGACCGACGGAAGTCAGTGGTAAATTTCGTCTAGAAAAAAAACATGGATGTCTCATTAACCAGGCCTTTGTTGTAGCACCCTCATGCACGTAATCTATCGATGAAAGCTTTCTCCTGAACTCTTATATAAGATTTTTACTGGTGCGAGTTCATGTGCGTACACGTGGTAAACGCAGTGTAGCTCAAAGCGCCGCGAGCCATTAAGCTTTCCTCATTATATTTATCTACCGTTCCAAATTTCTTGGGGAACAGATTGCGAACAAAATCATATGCGCATAAGGTGCGAACGTTGGTACTGAACGAATTGCACAAATATGTGGGCTTTCTACGATCTTCCTTTCTCTCTTTTTGTAGTATGTAGATGACAAAGATGTAAATAAGTATTTCAGTCACGCTACAACAGTGCGTAGCAGGCGGTACACAAGCTAACCATGTACAAATAACAGAGCAAAGACGTGATTTAGTGCGAAAGCGTAAAGAGAGGAAACCAAGGGCGAGCATCCCTATGAAAGACAGAATTCGCTTAACTCGCGGGTAATGTTAACGTTGAATAGGAGTCGTGGACCGATTCAGTAGAGAAGAGCGTAGATATTAACAGTAAACTGTAGTCAACGCATTTTATCTGCCGACAATCGGCTCAGACCACACGCAACGAATCGCCGCTGCGTGTATTTGTATACACACCACCGACCGCCTATCCACACTTTTGCGGGGCAGTGCTGCCACCTATTGCCCGACCTCGTGGCAAATAGCCGCCATAACAGATCGCGCGAGGCGTGGTGTAATACGGCTGTGGACGCATCGGTGGTGACACTGACGCCACAGGTACACGACCACCTGGTGTAGCCACTGGGATAGTGTTGGGTGCTGAGAGCGCCGCAACTTTGGAGTATGTTGATACCTGACGAGGTATGGATTCGGCGGAACAAGGTATATATGACGCAGACGCAATCTCTCGCCTAATGATGTCCCGCAAGTTGGTTGGAGCTGAGGCTAAAGTAGATGGTGGAGCGCAGGAAGAGCAGCGCCCTTGAAGCTCCTCACGAACGATGTCACGGACCAGGGTACGGATGTCGAGGGCCACAGGAAGACGAATGTCCGAGGCATCATAGCAGAGACGAAGAGAGCGAAGCTCGTCTAGTCTCTGGCAAATGGTGATGACACGTTGAGTCATGCTAGAATTTTGCGACGCAAGGGCATTGAATGCGATCATATTTATGCCTTTGATATAATGACGTATTTGGTCGCATTTTAGCATAGATGACTTTACACGCTTGCACATGGCAAGAACATTCTCAATGTACGAGGCGTGTGATTCACCCGCCAGTTGATTGCGTTCAGCAAACTTCTTCGTTGCTGCCTCAGCGCGAACACTGGGGGAACCAAAAACCTGACGAAGCCGCCGTGTAAACGTGTTCCAGTCGGGAAGATCTTGGAGGTGGTTCCAAAGATAGGTTTTGGCAACATCAGCCAGGTAGAAAAAAGCCACGCGTGATTTGTGCAGAGTATCCCACCTGTTTAACTCGCTGACGAGGTCGTAGGTGTGTAGCCATTCTTCCACGTCATCACCTTTGAGACCCGCGAACACTGGCGGCTCACGCTGGTGACTGTGGATGGCCAGAGTCGACGGTGGAGGCTTCACTGGGCCCGCGGTGGAGGATGAACCAGGATTGTCTTGCACTGCCGTGGCTGGTGGTAGCAGGCGACGACCTGAGTGGAGCCCCAGCGGTAACGTGTGAGAAGACTTGGGGATCGAGAAGCACCGTCCACCACTTATGAGGGAGAGCTTTATTCGAGACGAGCTCGAGCTGGCACACACTGATGATGATATCTACAGATGACGAAATTACACAAATGATGATTTTACCCATTTTTCTTTCTTTACATTTACATTAGAATTGGGTCTAACGACTTCCCCTATACATTCCTTAGCATTATTGTATGGTAGATCTCATTATTATTGTGTCAAAACACAGAAAACCGAGCCCATAAGTATACACTTCTTTCCCTTAGTCATTAACGAGGGTCTCGTACTGGCAGACTTTTGCAGTTAGGCTGTATACGAGGGACTATTGGTCAGCTGCCAGGTCACAATAGGTTCACGTGTTACGTGACGCCAAACAGGCTCATAAAGAGTGTGTCATACTCGCCGCCATGGCTATATATGGCGCTGACTTACGCTTCCACATTGAAATTCACATATAAACCCAATAAAGTGGCTGGGGGATAGCCGCAGTGGTAACTCAGTGGTAGAGCATCGAACGCGTTATTCGAAGGTGGCAAGTTCGGTTCCCCCTCACGGCAAGTTATGTTTTCACTTACTTTTCTTTCTTAACATTTACATTACTATTGGGTCTAATAACTTCCCCTATACATTTCTTGGCGTTATTGTCTGTTAGATCTCATTATTATTGCGTCAAAACACGGAAATACGGGCCCTTTACTATAAACATATATATATATATATATATATATATATATATATATATATATATATATATATATATATATATACATATATAAGGTCGAACAAGCTTGCGGGATATAGGAATATGGCCGAAGGAGCGTGCGTGTATATTTGTGCGTAAAGGGACTGATTCATTTGGTGACCGTAATTATATCGAGCACCCGCGGGCTAGACTGGCGAGTGACGTTGAGGGTAGTTGGGCGATGTACCATCGGACGTAGAAAACTTCGATTGAAGTGATGCGCTTTGACCTAATCGATTAGCGGAATTGGAAGGGGCGATTTTGTCACTAACTCTGTTGTGGAAGTGCCACGTAATCAGGGCGTTTGTGAACAACATCCTGTGCTCCAGGTGGACGTCAGCTGCACTCCGAGGTGTAGCCAGACGTGGAGAGGACGAACAAGATTTATGTGTCGACGGCGTGTTTGATGACGACGAAGACACATGCGGGGAATAAAACCGAAGCGATTGCTACGAGAGGTAGTTGAAAGAAAAGATAAACATGCGTGAAATGGCACCTCTTAAAGCCTAGTCCGCCGTAGCGCATATATATACGCGGCCATTCGTGGCCATGCGCGACATAATTAATCTATATACGCCGGCAAAAAGTGGATAACCTAAAGTCTAGCGTCATGGCGTGGCACGTCTGGCGGTGTTAGGCGTGCTTGCCTACACCAGCGCAGAGATGGAGCATACATATTCCTATTTCACCCACTCTGCATGCTGGGGCTAGACCACAATACACTGCGCGTGGGTATGGCGGTCGCAAAATGGTGGTGCGTGGGGTGCATTTTGAAGGTGGCCATGGTTTAATCGACATTGATCAACGACCACACCATTCTGGGTCGGCTCGAAGGGCTCATATATATAGATCACATGTGTCTGTAGAAAAGAATGCCTGGGAAGCCTTCAGAATGCACCCTGATTGATTGATTTGTAGGGTTTAACGTCCCAAAACCACCACATGATTAAGAGAGACGCCGTAGTGGAGGGCTCCAGAAATTTCGACCACCTGGGGTTCTTTAACGTGCACCCAAATCTCAGTACACGGGCCTACAACATTTCCGCCTCCATCGGAAATGCAGCCGCCGCAGCCGGGATTCGATCCCGCGACATGCGGGTCAGCAGCCGAGTACCTTAGCCACTAGACCACCGCGGCGGGGCTCAGAATGCACCCTCGTAGGTACAGAAATGATCCGCTTTTGTTTCTGATGCAGCCTACGCAGCTATTTTCTGGCTCCCAGGCGTTTGAAGCAATGCTTGTGAGGAAAGACAATTCCTATGCGAAGTGAAACGGTGCACAGAGCGTGAAAATACACGTGCGTCAACCACTAGGCATGAATATGGAAGCAAAGAGCGAAAAAATTGTATATGCGTCATCACGAGAACGTGGAGCTGCGGATGCCGCTTGCGCATTCGACGAAGACAGTGCACATAGGCCACTGTGAAGCTGGTATGGCGAGCTCGCCGGTCCCTACACTCTAAGCCGAAAAGGACTAATGTGGGGTATGCCATTGTTCCTTTAGGAGACTAAATGCGCTGCCACAGATTTTGCACCAATTTTGTCTAACTGAGGGACCAACTGCATGGGTTCAACTGTTACCCCATAGCACTTACTCCAGTTGGTTTAAATGTTGGTTCAAGTAGAATGCTCCAGTGTGACTAACAGCATAACCGTCTGCACGAATGGCAAAAAATGGCGACCCTGCACTTGTCCAGTAATTTTTACGTTTATGCCAATTCAATCAGCACTGAAGAACGCAGTATATGGGCATGCAACACACGTATATACATACGCACTATTATTTCAAAGTAAAACACCGCAAACACCGACCGCCCACGCTACACTTCAGAGAATTGAACTATCGGATATATGTAGCACAGTATTTTGACCTCCCATGTTGTGCCAGTGGGCGATTTTTACTCAGCTCAAAAAAACGGTAAACATTGACAGCGTAACGTAAAAAATTACATGGGCTGATTCGTAGCACCGAAGCGCACCGATCTATTATTATAGATTCATCTATTATTCAACATCCCTAAAGTCTGACAATACGAATGATCAGCTCGCTTTCAAACATGTCGGCTGAACCAGCGTTTGCATTCTGATGCACGAGTCCGCAAACACAAACATAACAGCGGCGCTCAAGCAGGAAAGCCGGAGAATCAGCCAGGCGCCTCGCCGACACGATACCGTGTCGGCTTGCAGACGGCGTCGCTAGGCTTACGAGGAGTACGGCTAAACGACCACCAGCGATCGCAACACGCGGCTTGTGTGGAATTTGCGTCGTCATTATTTTATAGGCGCAAATCAACAATAGGTAGGTGTCCAATGTTCGCGGTTTCTTACGGAGTGATGTATATATCTGTATACTTACAGCGACGAGACTGTTCGCAGGCACGTTTTTTTCATCGTGTTGATAAGTCGCTCACTGTGCACCACCGGCCTCGCGATTAGTCGTATCTGCGATCGCCTTCACACTTGATGTTTGACAACGATTGTCGCATGGAGAAAAAGACATAGGTTTGTCTGAGCTTTAAAAAGGAGATAATATTTCTTGTGAAGCGTCGGTGTTTGCGTAGCGACGCGCTCGGGGTGCTCGACCACGGCCGCCTGGATTCGACGATCTAAGAATTACGACGTGGTGCTTGTGTGTGCGCCTGGATGAGCGTGGCCTGCTGCTTTAGCGTTTCGCTGCACCCATGAAATCTGGAGCAAGCCTCGACAGGTGACCATGCCACGCTGTATATCTCTGGCTTCAAGATAGTCACGACGAACACACGACAGCAACAGTTGGGAAGGCCAATATGGCGGCCGAGAAAAACAGGCCTATCGGATATATACTTCAGTCCGACTCAGGGCAAAAAACAGCGCTGGATTCTAAGGCAAGTAGGTTATCATTCTTTATTCTACTCTACTTGTCGCGTGTGTGCTACGGATCGTGCTTGCCGGCAACGGGCTCGGTCGTGTTGTATATCGCACGCACGAAATGCATCGCGAAGGTCAGCTTCGGCGTCTTTAGTTCGCCTGTGCTTTGCGACCGCCTGGCGATTGGCCGCCATTGCCGTCGGCCTCCCGTACGCTCGCTCATCGAGTGCTCGCCTGTCTACGCCGCCGCGATGAGCTCCGTGCTGACGATATCGGGCTGAGACCTCGTCGCTGTGTTGGGAGTCGTCGAAAACACGTTGCGGGTTCTCGTAAAAATCTTGGTTGTAGTATGTCGCGCGCTGTAAGTGGACCAGCACGGGCTAGTGGGGCTTTCGCTAGCGTCGTAACTCACTGAAAATTGGTCGCCAGTATACAGTCGGCTTCCCCGTCAGTCGGTCGCAACCAGCTCGGCGCAGTCCGTTGGCCGCGGCGGCGGAATCACGTTTGCGCGCTGCACTCGCTCGAGTTTGTGAAAAAGGGCCGCATTACCGTCGATTTTTTCGGCGCTAGCTCCAAACCAGCTTGGCGCTGTTCGTGGCGGCAGCCAAGCGTACGCTCGCTCTCCTGTTCGAAGTTCGCTGGCGACAGACACTCCGCGTGCACTGCCATGTTTGGTCTCGCGTTCGCTTGCTAGAGCAGAATGACGTCGCTCGCTTACATGTTAGCGGCACGGTAGTTCGCGGAGTTGTGAATGCGGCTGGCGCTCCTAAACTGTTGCGCTACGGGATCGGAATGAGTCTTTGACGATGTGTGACATTATGGTGAAATTATTAGCATGCCATATCTCACATATGTTTTCATTTCACCTGGCACGTAGTTCTCGTATGCAATTGTATTCATCCTCTGTCATGTGTGACTGACTATTTTACATACTTATTGTGTAGCCGTGGGCACCCACCGTGCTGAAGACTGTGCGCTGGCGTCTGCGATGCCCGTCATCTATCTCTTTCGTCAGGGCAGCTTCACAAGAAATGTGTGAGATGTGAAGGTAAAGTTGTCTGTGTGTCATATTTTAACACTTGTTTTTATATTAACGTGAACGTACTTGTCATATGCGTGCATCTTCATCTTCTGTGACGTGTGCCTAACTATATTTACTATACTACTGTACGTGCAGCCGTGAGAACACAACAGGCAAAAAGCTACGTGCGCTGGCGTCTGCAATGCCTGTCATCTATCGCTTCGGTCGGAGGAGCTCCCCAAGGAGTGAACAAGATTTGGCAATGAGACTGGACTTGTACACTTCACCATGAATTCACCTAAAAGAATGGGGAAACTTCATGTGAATGTAGAAAAATAAAAGATTTCGATGTCTCACTTTTGTCTTTCATTGTTGTGATGACTGTGAAAGCAGTTACGCATAAGTGGCTAACTACTTTTTCGCGTGTTCTTTTCTGCGGAATTTGTCGCCCACTGCGCAGAAAACTAGGCGAAAAAAGTATTAGGCCTGGCGGAAAATAAACAAAAAACAATGTTTGAACTGGGGACAAAAGTTCATCCGATTGGACTATTTGAGTGGATCAGCCCTTCGTCCAGCATGGTGCAACTGCGAGGACTAACGGTTGCCCGGTAAGGTGTAAATGTGGGGATTAACAGTTGCTTTATAAGGTGCAAATGTGAGGACTAAATTATAGTCCTTCGAAGTGAAATGTGGGACTAACGGTTACTCACCAAGGTGTAAATGTGAGAACTAAATGTTAGCCCCTTGAGTAGACTAACATTTAGAGGACTAAATGTTAGTCCCTTGAGGGGACTAACATTTAGTCCTCACTTTTACACCTTGGTAAACATTTAGTCCTCACATTACCTTGGTAAAGATTTAGTTCTCACATTACACCTTGGTAGTCCTCACATCGGGTCTGACAGTTAGTCCCTTGAGGGGACTAACTGTTAGACCCGGTGCGTTAGTTTTTAAAGGAATTAATGGTTGTGGAAGCCCCATTAGTCCCCAAAAGGACGAACCACACACCCTTTTAACACCCTTTTCTCTTGAGTGTTTCATAGTGCTTCGCTTTCACAGTCGCGTAGAGCGGATATAACTTGTTTTCGTGATCACCGACCACACCGAGCATTGCAGTGCAGAATCGACGGAAGGCAATTGCGGCGCAGTTACAATCCCCGTTGGTCCCTTCATTGCTGGGCGTTTGCGCGCTGTCACGCACTGTCACGCATTTAGTCTCCGTTGGACGAATCGTTTGTCCGTTGGTTTAACGACTGCAGTTAGTCCAACTCTTCCGAATTTCGGCTTACGCCCGTATTTTAGAATGTTCTTCACTCAACGCTTCATCTTCACTTGAGAAAGCTGATGGGAGCGCCATCTCTAAGAAAGGCAAGTCACTGCATATCAGGGAAAATCTGCTGCGATTCTTCAGTTTCGCAGCGTAATTTTCAGCCAAGCAGTGGCGCACTGCTCAACTCTGTCAAGCGAAGGGTCGAGGAGTGTTTGTGAATACGGGGGTTAGAGTGTAGAGTGAGGTTGAGTGCCTCGATGCGAGGAGTAAATGGCTGCCGTCGCAGGCTGCACGTACCTAGCGTATCCGACTTCGTCGAGGAGGACCTATACGCTGAACACGCCGGACTGCATGTAGGCCTTTAGTTTTTTTAGAGCACCTGATCCAACAAACTGGTGCAGACGCATGAAATAGTGGCAAAATAAAGAAAGGCAAAAAAAGAAGAAAAATGTTTTGAGTCAGCATTTATGCAAGCTGTTCGCACTGACTTTATTTCGAAGCTGGGAGCAAACTCAGTCACTGCCCAACTAGACCCACACATTTAGGCGACCCGTTTCACCAGACTGCGACGTATGAACTCCACCCATTTCGAAAATCCACCACAGATACGATGAATACAGAAGGCGATGAACCTTTCCAGAAATTGACATGCGCGCCCTAAGGCGGCTGCAAAGCATTAGGGGAAACCGGAGCGCCGGCGGAGTGTCGTCTGCTCGCGGAAGCGTTGGCTCGCGCCGTTTGCCACAGCGCGTAGGCGTACGAATGCATCGTTCCGGGAGTGTCGTGCGTAATAATCCTGCTTCAATCTGCACTCACAAAAGAGGCCTCACCCAGAGCAACATGCAGTCAGGAAACACTAGTATCCTCTGCTTATTAATGACTTGGGAAATTGCTCACGTACCCGTGAAAAGGTCCATTGAATTGGAAATTTTCTCGGCTTTTGCGGCTAGTACTCTGTGCTTCGTGGATCGTATTTCCGCATAGCAGAAGCGTTCATCATTTTTTTATTGTCAGTATGACCACAAAGCTTCAATATGTGTACTTTATGTCGGGAACTGTCACTCGTGATATGCTTCCGCGCGATCCGCGTTGCAAGACCATGCACTTCGCGAATAATAATGTCAAAATTCCCCCTTATCAATGAGTTAGAGGCCAACTATGCTGTGTATATTTGAAAATACTAATTGCCTGTTTCAAATGCTGCGTGTGAGAAAGTTTTTGATTCACAAATAGTTTGTCATGGCTGAAACATATAGATGTTGTTACAAATAAGGCAATGCGTAAATTATTCTTTTTAAAACGATCCTTATAATCATCAACTCTTTCCATTTGTTGTCTTCCACACCAGTCCATTATATCTGCTATGCTTGAACATGCCGCGCCAATTTGGGACCCATACAGCGAAAAAAATATCAGCCAACTCGAAAGAATACAAAAAAGTAGTTGGTTACATATGTAACGCATATGGCCATTCATCAATTGCAAACTCAGCAAACGATCCGGGTTGCCCTAAGTTAGCAGTTGGGTAAAATTTGCAGTCATAAATTATTTTACCAAATAGTTAAAGGGCAATATAACATAGACTCCTCTCCCATTATCAATTGTTCGGAGAGTTACAAAACCAGTCAAAGACATTCTTTCCCGATAACCCCTTTAATTCAACGAAATAATGGCTTTAAATGCTCATTTCTCCCTAAAAATATTGTTGATTAAAATAACCTTTCGACAATATTGTAACGCAAGCCTTGCTTTCTTTGTTTGAAAAATATTTGCAGTAGCTGGTTAGCCCCGTTGAATATACTTCTTTTCATTATTCGTTCCAGTTTATTGCATATACATGTTCTTTTCGATACTTTTTTTTCCTTAAAATAATATTCTTCTTTGTGTTTATTCAGCTTGTTCTTGTACTCTTGCATTTTACAGCTACTATTTGCTAATAAATTTCTTTGTGTTATTGTTCATTTTCTTAGCCTTATTGTTTTATCTCTATGCAATGGATTTTTCACTTGATGTATTTTCTTTGAAAACTATTGTGCCTTTTTCAATATCATGAATCAATGTATCAAACCTGCTATAATCTCTACTTGAGACTGCAGTATCAATAACTAAGTTTGCACTTGGGACGCTGAGAATAGTAAAAACCAGCTACAAGCACGTCCATAGAGCGGATACTTCTCTTGCTGTATTTGCTTTCAAACAGCGTAAAACCCGCTGTCTCTGCGCAGTTCCTGTTTCCACGACTGTGAGTTGGAAATTAACTTAAGAATTTTAGACCTGACTGTGCAAAAGGTCATGACAAGTTAACAGTTGGAAGAAATATACAACAGAGTGAGCGTCAGTGTGCATAATCAACACACTATTCTATTTACTGTGCTGAGCTCCCATGATCTCTTTTTTCTTTACAGTTAATGATTATGCTAGTTTAGTAATTTGTCATTCGTATAGTTCTGCCTCTCCAGGCTGCCCAAAACATACAACCGTTCCTATGACCTTTGTCAAGAAAGGAAAGGACAAAACATCTGAAAAACTCGCCTCTGGCGTGTTCATAAGAAAAAATTGCACAGCATGAACATTCTTACGGTGCTAATAAACACTTTATATGTGCGCCTGACAGTTTAAGCAAGAAAACATTGCTGGGGAAGGCTGTGAATGGTCAGAATGACTTTAAAAGCAATGGTGAAAGCCTCATTCAGTGTAGAAAAGGTATAGACGGCAAGAGCAGTGCTTACATAAACTAAGCCCTGCCGCGGTGGTCTAGTGGCTAAAGTACTCAGCTGCCTACCCGCAGGTCGTGGGATTGAATCCCGGCTACGGCGGCTGCATTTCCGATGGAGGCGGAAATGTTGTAGGCGCGTGTGCTCAGGTTCGGGTGCATGTTAAAGAACCCCAGGTGGACGAAGTTTCCGGGGCCCTCCACTACGGCGTCTCTCATAATCATATGGTGGTTTTGGTACGTTAAACCCTCCATATCAATCAATTCAATCATACATAAACTGACAATGTGAAAGAAACTGATGGTGAGTGTAGCTTTTGTGCTTTTGTATTGATAATGATGAAACTACAACTATAGCTCTCTTTGCCTTGGCACAGGGAAAATAAAAGAGACATGCGCGAAGCAAAACTAGGTGAGGCCTCTGGGTTTATAATCAATAAAAGGCAGAAGCAACTGAACATAACCATGCTGTAAACAGCATTATAAGCACTACGTAACAGTGTAAAAAAAACCCTTGCAGGGTTTCTTATGCATTCACCCAAGGCGACCTGAAGGCGACAGCCGTCTGCTTCTTTTTGTTCAGTAAATTAATTGGACGTCCTCCCCCCCCCCTCCCCACGAATGTTCTCTGCACCTAAAGTGGCTTCGCACTGATTTATGACTGGAGGCATTCCAAACTTTCAGCGCCTCACTTGGCTCTGCTCGACCTCCGTGATTGGTGGGCCGATCACACGATAGCAAAGCAGTGCAAAGCAACGATGTCGTCTCATGACGGGATCATAGGACAGTCATGATGACCTTACACATTCTGGTGATCCATAATGCCACGACGACGTTGTGTAGTGACGCCATCATGCGATGAATTTTGCACCACTCCTGCTGACGCTAACGTGTAAGGATTCTAGATCCACCAACGGTGAATTTTTGTTTTCAGTCGAAAACTTTAAATGCCTCATCAAACGTGAAACTCGACCGTTTCATCCCGCGCGTCGGCGACGTCGAGTGATAAAAAAAAACCATCACGTGATAACAACATATATGTTGTCAAATATCGCAAAAAATTTTGACGTCATCAAAACATCACGTGGCTTCTCGTGATCACGTTATCGCATGGCATCCGAGCTTGGTGAAATGTGGTCTGATCTTGGAGGCAATGCAAAATCAGTTTTGCAGTGTCTCCGATTTGAAGGCAGTACAAACCTCGGGTATTACGGCAAACTAGTTTTCAAAGGGTGGTGTGAATGGTGGCGGGCTGGGGCATCGTGCGGGGGGTGCAAAAGGGGCACTCGCCCCCTTCAAGGCCACACCGGCACCTGCCCACGCCCAAGCCAAATCTACACCATTGCTCTCCCCAGCCACGATTCAAGACGGGTTCACACCCATGGCATCATCTTGCTGACACTCGTGGACTGGCAGGGTAGGATCAGTACATCGACTGAGAAGAAAAAGAATATGGCTTTCGCCTTCGAATCATCTTAGGTGGAGGGCAGTTTGTGAGTTTTTAATGAGATATCTAATCCTCCGGCCCCAATAAATTCGCGTAGTTATTTACAGGGTATCCCAGCGCCATAATCACAATGAGAACAATGATAACAAAGGTCCAACTAAGCTGCAGCACCACAAATCTTGAAGCCATGAAGTAGCATGAAGCAACGAACGAATAATATAATTGTTAGGGTTTAACGTCCCAAAAGCATCATGCAATTATGAGAGATGCCGTAGTGAAGGGCTCCAGAAATTTAACCAGACGTGCCTAAAGCATTCTCGCCACCATCAAAATTGTGGCCGGGATTCGAACCTGCGACCTGTGGGCTAGCAGCAGAGTGCCTTAGCCACTTGACCATTATGGCGGGTAAGCAATAAAAGAAACGTCCAGGGACTTTCATGTACACATCTCAGAATCAAGCAAGTGTGTCCACCACTTTCTTTATTCAACCTGTTCCGTGATACTGAGGGGTAATTCTAGACGCCTAAAGCACCACAGGAAAAAATAATCACAGAGTTAATTACCCCTCAATATGACGAAGCAACTAGCCCAACAACAAGTACTTCGCTGTTCAGTGATGATTACGATTATTTGCGACAAACAACACACTTTATTATGCGGAAATGAAAGTCAGAGCAATGAGAAGAAGGGTTTCTTCACATTAGCAGCTCCTTACACTCGCCAAAACAACTCACGGCGCGCGATGAAAGCAGGCGAAAGCGGGAAGTGTCGTCTGCTCTGACCGCTGGCGCTCCGCTCTGCCATAATGCCCCAGCGCCGATCCACCAGGGCAAGGCGTGACGCTTGCGATTTCTGGAGAGGTCCATGAGGCCGCTGCACACAACACCCGAGAGGCCTCACATTTCAGCCGAAAATGTTATGAAAGAATAAAGAGTTGAGTAACCTGGGACAGACCTTTCAAGACCTCAACATCGCCAAACAAGGAGGCACTCCAAAACAGCTGAGGAGAAGTGACATGGTCGTTAAAAAACAGCTGGACACACAGGCACGTTACAGGTTCATGGCTTCACATATTTAGGGTAAGCGCATGGTTGAGTAAACACTACCACTGGACTTGCCTCAGCATCATTCACAATGTATGGTAAGCCGAGCCGCGTGCCTCGCGGCAAACGATGAATCACACATTCTAGGATGTTAATAGTGGCTTGACCATCAAGTGCAACTTCCCCAGAGCAACCTGTACCTTGAGAAATCGTACCCTGCGCCATATCAAGGACCACGCGCTGCGTTCAGTGTAGAGCACCATGCCACCTTGATCAAGAACGCAACATGGAAATCACGACGATAGTTATAGCGCGAGAACAAAACGACGACAAAGAGACAAGGACACAAGTGCAAACCTCCAACTTGGAAGTTAGCGCTCGCGTCCTTCCTGTCCTTTTGTCGTCGTTCTGTTCTCGCGCTATAACTATCGTCATGTCATACCAACTAGCCCGAACTGCCACACTGCGGAAATCACCTCTCAGAGCAATCTCTCACCACTTATCCTCCGTCGCCATGCAATTCCCCCCCCCCCCCCAGGGGCACGGAACGACAAATTGAGACACAGACTCACTAGGAAGTTCAGGGGGTTCAATACGTATAAAAAACACAAGCATGAACACGACCGAGAGAGGAGGGAGCAATGTTTTTATGCCTAAAGTGTCAGCCATGGCACGGCCTTCGTCTCTGACGGAGGCCATGCCACGGCTGAAACGTTAGGCCTAAAAGTATAGCTCTCTCGTACGCACACAGCCATGACTGCGAGTGTGCACAGCTGCCGAAAATTTCTCTGGAGGATGGCATTGACTGCCTCGAGGAGACGGGTCATGGCCGCGCAGTGCCTTGGCTCGCTGAAGTGCCAACGATGTCTCTGCCAGTCGGCCTGGGCTGCCAGCCGTTAGTCTCTCTGGTGGGCGGGTTGGACTGCATCGTGGTGCTCGGTCAAGGCCACGCTTTGACTTGTCTGGTGGAGCTGTTTTGAGTAGGTCTTATATGCGACCCTGGTCAGATCGCAGTTCTCGGTCTCGGCCACGTGGTGGCGGCAAATGAGCCGCGACACCTGCCCCTGGCGGCCCACTTTGGCTTTGTTGCGTAGGCGACAGTGAATGCAGCATGTCCAGGGAAGGATGCCGTAACAGCATTTGAGGAGACACCATGGCTGACAAGTTCTCTTGGTGTTTCTCGGCCAAACCCACATGATTGTCAGCACCAAAAAAACGACAAGGACATCCATCAGAAGCGTTATTCGGGCATGGGGAAACTGAAAAAAAGATCTTTCTGCAGCTAAGTTAACAAAACAAATTGGTACTTGGTCTTCCTGTTTTTGTCGATGACCGATAGTTCTGGAAGTGGTCCAGCTGACCCCCCGGGTGGCAGTGTTGTAAAGTCTAGCGCAGGTTTCTTCGCATTCTTCGCAATCGCCACTCTATAACATAGTAAAAAAAACAATGACAGGGCAATCCCACCCCGGACGCCCCCGTCCAGTGAAGCCCGCTCGCTGAACTCCTGCGTACTAGACACATGACACTCCATCCCGTTCATCCGTTCATCCGTAGGGCGCTGATGGTCTGCAGTAGAGCACTGCGGCTCCCTCCCCCCCCCCAAAGGCCTCTCGTTCCATCACACACAGGCGTGTTCTGGCATCCCCCCGATGGCAGTCGCGGGCAACCATGGTCTTGGCCTCGTCAGGCGTTTGAAGGGACAGCGTGCCGAGTACGAAGGGAGGCGGCGCGTCCACCTCAGCCTAGGAAGATAATGCTTGGGGCACGTGGTAGCAACTTGGGTGGAGAAAATTGAGCCTCGGCTTCCTGTCTTGGTCCTTCCGCTGCAATGCAAGTTCTTCCACGAGACGAGAGTTCTTCCGCTGCAATGCCTATGGCGTCAGCCGCGAAAACGCAGACTCGGGTTCGAACCCCACTGTGTCATTAGTACTAGGTTTCTTTTTCGAATTTGGCGTGATGTGGCTACGGACCCCGGCGGCGGCCGCTGCGGTGGACAACTACGGCGCTGCGCGTGACCTAAGTTGCGATCTCATAACAGCTTTCGCTGTAAAAAAGAAAATCGGGATTGCCGCGTCTATACATCTCACATTTGTGGAAAGCACTGAGCTGTGCCCTAACCCGGGATACAGAAAAAGTTACAGTTTTGTCGCAAAGGCGAAGCAATGATCACAATAGCAACATATTGGAAGGTCAATATTCCACCACTGATACACGCCACTGCGGAGGACTTCTTGGCAAACTTGCCTTAGGCAGGCTTGGTGTCGGGAAAGCAATCGCGTTATTACGACTTATCAAGCGTTTTAAAACAGCGAAAAAACAACCAGTCGTCGCACAATGCGAAAAGCGTAACGAGTGGTCGTCCCATTCTCCAACCTATTACGAAAACTTGGTTTGTTCAGCTGTTAACTGTGGCGCATACCCATTTCAGACACGATTCCTCATCGTCGTCAGCCACTGCATGAACAATGGGCACAAATTTCCTCGCAATTCCTTAGCGGATACTACGCTTCTCAGATGAATGACAAAAAATAAAGCAATGAATGCAGGCCTACTCCCTAAAATTTTTATTAATAATGCCGTAGAGGGCATCAAGCAAGTGTGCTTCCAGCAGCTCCCCAATGAGTGTTTAGAAAAAGCTCCGAAAGGTCGCTCTTCTAGCTTTCGCTGTGACTGTGCTACGCCTTCCACGCAGGCCATGGCGTTTTTCCTTCGGCGCTCGCTTAGGTCATCTTTCTTATCTTCACCACGAAGACAATACCTACCCGCCTCCGGCGGATCTCCATCGTTTCCTTATTTCTTTCATTTTTTTACTCCTTCGGCTTACATCCGCCGTTGGTTCTCTTTTCTCTTATATAAGATTTTTCGTTTGCTATCCTTTTCTTCTAAACCTGCGTTTGACCACCAAATACGGCGGTTGGCCTTGTGCCGCTCTTTTGTCCCGTCATTTCCACTTACATCGACCGAAGAGAGCTGAACCACCAACCGAAGTTGTCAGAAGAAAATTAATATTTGTTTTGTTGTGTATACTGTAGCAATTTCAGTTTCTCTCTCTCTCTCTGTATATATATATATATATATATATATATATATATATATATATATATATATATATATATGTATATATATATATATATATGTGTGTGTGTGTGTGTGTGTGTGTGTGTGTGTGTGTGTACAGAAAGAGTGAGAGAGAGAGAGAACGCTTTTTTGCGGGTTGAGCACATGAACCCCACGTCGGGCCAGAAATACTCTGCCACCAGTACTATGACACTGTTGTGAATAATTAAAACAGTTCTTTAATGCACTGTTTATTATTCACTTCAGACGAAGCTTGATTTTATAAAATTGCTTTTAATCACGAATTTTGCAGTACCTTAAGAAATTAACCACAAGCTGATGGGAGAAATTGAAACGTATCGCGTAAGGCGCCCACAAAGCGCGACCGTTGTACTGCGTGAAATCGGAACTACCGAACACACAGGAATGAAAAAAAAAATTGAATTACGATTGGCTTCGGCCATGTGTTTTTGTGAAAAGCAGTGAATCTTGTCACTGTGCCGCCGCATCGCCTTACTTCTGCACGTAGTAGATCATACCTGTTTTCGTCGCACTGTGCATGAAAAAACAGGAATTGCAACAATTGTTCTTTTTTTCTGGGAAGCATAAAGAGTGGCTAAGGAAAGAAACGGGAAGAGATAACAAATGGTTGACGCTGTTTTCTGCCTTCTGTCGCGGGGACGCGGCTCAGTGACTTTAGAGGTAGGGGAGGAGGAGAGAAAGGTGATAAGAAAAGAGGAGGGAAAATAGTGAATGGCATAGCATAACAACGTACTGTCAGTACAATGAGTAGAACAAAGCGAAAGCGTTCGTCTATAAGGCGGTGAGGCTCGCAGACGCACAAAACTATCGGAAAGTTCGGAGGGCGTACGTCTTCCAGGGCGTGGAAAAAAAGGTTGTCTTTCACCGTTGTCGCAGTCGAAGCATAACTCTCGGGCCACTACGGCGTTTAATTTTGCATTCAGGATAAAGAAATATGACTATTTCACAAAATAGGCCGGCACTGTGATCTTGGTGGCTCCATTTGACAGATAAGAGCTCCTGGACTCAGTAGAAATAGTTTTTCGCGCCTTTTTACCTTAAACAAAATGAATATGCACCACCAGTCACACGCATATATTTAGCCGTCTACTGGCCTATTTCACAACGCTTGATGATTTTTTTTGTTTTACTAGAATATGATTCGGTGCGCCCACGGCACTTTATTGAAATTTTGTCACTTTCCGGTCACGTGTCATGCCTGTGTTCCGCTGAGGGTTGAGGTTTGTGTGCGCTGAGCACGATCATTTTCAATTTCGCACTTCAATATCGGTGATTGATACCACGAAATACGTCCATTTCCTCATTTCTAAAAAAATAGGTATTCTACAAATTGTCATGCGCTACGAAATTAGTTTAAACAAGGTTGTGGTAATTAATTGCTACAGTGTCACGTTGACTCGGCTGTTTATTGCCGCTTTGAGGTGGAGTTTATGTGCGAAAACAACAGGAACCTTACTCTCGCATGATTCTTAAAAAATATATATTAAAACACGCCTTGAATATGAAGTGACACCTTGTTTTAGTAAAATCGACTGCTGAAGTAAACTTCTACTTTGATATAGCAGCAGGTCTGTATGAGTGCATATCTACATTGATGGCTCAACAGCCGGAGGCCCGCGCCTATGCATAAGGAGGTGGGTTTCATTCTTAGAGTTTTCTGATCATCGCGTGCTTCGTAAACATGTGGTGGTTATGGCAAGTGAAACAGCTGAACTGAATTTTGATTTGCCTTTCTTCCTTACCAAGGCAGTAAGGCTTTATGTTGTATTGAAAGTAGCTGACCATAGTATACTGTTCTATGTATAGACAAATGTTCTTCTATTTTCGGAAATTGACTTGTAGAGCCTCGTCTGAAACAACGTCTACTACTAGGACGTTGCTCTCTT
Source organism: Rhipicephalus annulatus (assembly GCA_013436015.1). Lineage (NCBI taxonomy): Eukaryota > Metazoa > Arthropoda > Arachnida > Ixodida > Ixodidae > Rhipicephalus > Rhipicephalus annulatus. Next base: position 93,724 of record WOVY01013269.1, on the reverse strand, counting down.
GGATTGCCTGATTGGAGTTGGAGCAGGTTCATTTCTTTAGTTTGCGATGATATAGATAGGGCCGTTATTGAAAGTTTTTTTAATACTCTAGCAGGCGGCAAGTAATATCTGTTCGTCTTCACTGATAATCTGCCTCTTCACACATATGTAGTTAATGATAACAAACCTAAGTCGGTAATATTTCGCTTTTCGAGCCCTATGTGCAGTAACTAATGGAAGTATGAAATCGAACCTTTCAGCGCTAACCCTTTGTTTTTTGTATACAATAAAGAGAAGAAACATCAAGCTGAATGGCTGTTGTAAAACTTGAGAAATTGGAGACAGTTACGTGGAAGAATTACCCTTCATTTCTTCATTGAATCATTGAGCCGAAAGTGCTGCTTATACGCATGAGTGCAACGAGTCAAGTCATATATCTTTCGCCCGTCCGCCTTTCCTCTGACCCGTGAAAACATTTTAGCAAATCCTGCTTCCAAAAAGCTGTAATTTTACTATCGCATTCAACTATGGACGCTGGTGTATCATGGACGCACCTGGGTTCCTGCTATATTAGGTTTCTCACTGTAGTCTGTAAACCTTGCTGTAAACGCAGACAATCGTAATAACAACACCAATTTACCCGCTTTATGCCGTCATGCAGATAAAAAATGATTACAGATAAAAATTGAAAGTTGCCTCAAATTTCAGAAATTGTTGCTTCTGAAAAGTAGGATGAAATCACACTATATTTCTTCGTAGCATGCATTATACAAAAATACAGAACGTTCATCCACCAGAAAAAAAATAAGCACAAAGAATCTTGACCTAAAGCCATTTTTTCTTTCAACTTCTCACATATAGATACAGCCCCGAAGAAATCACTATTCTTATGCAGTACAGGCTGTTGGTAGGAGAAATGTTTCTTTTCTATATGCTAAATAGAGTACTGTTCTCGAAAAGAAAGAGCGGGAAAGAGAAGAGAGACCCACGTATTAGATATGTTTATGGGCCGAGTGTCTCAAAGACACCTAACTATACAACTTATCACTTGCTTTGCTAAAATAGGTTAGTTACTTGCGCCTATAATGAAAAAAAAACAATATCAAATGTATTGATAAAAAATTAAGGAAGCTCCTCACCCGTAGGTAGCATGAACGCCATTGCATGATATCTGAATCGTCCAACAATGCGCTCTACAAAAGCTCATGCATACCTGAGAAGTGCACCAGTAGCGCGAACATCTGCGCCTGGTGACCACAAAGCGACTCAGGACTACCGATGTTTACACCTGAGTGAGACTTAAAATATACTTGTCGCCACACAAAATTCCAGTCTGCTCGCCCACGGCTCGTTTTGCCCACTGCTCCGTAAAATAAGCTGCCATTTTTTTTCTGTGCTTGTGATTGGTTCAGAGCTTTTCGGCTGTACAGTGTCACAACTGAAAAAATGAGCAGTGAGCGACTAGACCAAAGTAGTCGCTTTGCGACTAAATTGCGAGTAGTTGCAGATGTGAACGAGTTTTAAGGTGTTGGTACTATTATCGCCATCTAGCAAGTATTGGCGAAAACGACACCAGGCACCGCCACTGAGTCAGGAATAGAAGAACACTGTAGTCAAATTCCTAAACTTGTGCTGTCCCGTCCCACTGGATTAGCAGATGGGGAGCGAACTGCCGCGGTTCCAAGAAATGAAGCCTTCAGCAGGGCCCTTTTCTCCTCGACTTTAACATCTTTATCCTTGCCTCTGAATCCCATGCTCACTTGTGCTCGCCCCCTGCAGCGTGGTGCTTTTCACGCGAGACACAATGGCACAGCAAACGGCTGAAGTTTACTTTTGATTTGCAGACTGTCGACCAGTCTTGTCTCACTGGTCAGCTGCCCTCCATGACAGTGAGTGATAGAATGCGCGGCTAGCTGACAAACACTCTCGCGAGGTCGCATCACAATTCAACCATGAGACATCCTTCGGTATACATGTGCAGATAATCCCCCACTGTAGCTTACTTCTGCCTCATTCAATGATGGCCATCTTTCAGTTGTGATTTTGTTGAGCCAGACAGCGGTTTTCATAAGAGAATCACCTTTCATTTTCATCCATTTTTGTGTTATTTCTCAAGTTAGCAGACACTCATTCCTATCGCTCCCTAGGACGCCACCAACGATAACTGTCTCTCGAAGCGAACACCTCAACCGGAACACACACGGGAAATAGGATGAAGAGGTAACAGAGCGGGAGAAAGGAGAAAAGAGGGGGAGGGGGCTGCCCTACTTCCCCTGTGCCACCCAAACTTCGGCGGACGCGCCAAACTGGTTAAGGAGGGGCGCCAAAAGTTTCTCGATTCGGTGAAATGAAGCGCTGAGCAGGGCTTTTTCTTTCTTTCAACGACCAACCTTGCTCTTTCTCTCTGCTTCTCTAGAAACCCTCGCTCACTTATTTTCGGCTGAGCATTGCTTTTCACGCTGGAAACCACTCACATAGGCTCCTGGCCAGCTACCCTCCGCGACAATTAGTGCCGAGATGCAAGATTCATTGCCGAGCTCTATCGCGGATGTTACATCACACGCGAACCATTAGACGTTACATCTTAGACGTAACAACATAAGACGTTACATATTGCCCACTGCTCCGTAAAACAAGCTGCCATATTTTTTCTGTGCTTGTGATTAGTTCAGAGCTTTTCGGCTATACAGTGTCACAACTGAACATCTGTGCACATTAGTAAATGATTTCTTCTGTCGCTGTCCTTTACTCTTAACTCACTCACTGATGGCCACTATTCAGCCGTGGTCTGAGCAAGGCAGCGGTCTTCATATCAAACTGTGAATTTTTTTTTCTATTTCATACCACCCTTTATCCTGTAACACACCCTGAGACAAGCATTCTATTCCACTAAAAATGTATTTCGCTCGAGAAATAATTGAGACAATAACATGTAAATGCAAGGCTATGTTCATAAAGTAATCACTGTATTGTCATACTTGCAGCTACTCCCTAATATATATATATATATATATATATTCACCTACATTTTTTTGTTCACTTTTACATATCAATTTGGTCTAATAACGTCTCCTATAATTTCCTTGGCATTAATGTCTGTTATATTTCATCGATATTGTGTCAAAAACACGGAAAAGCGAGCTCTTAAGTATCCACTTCTCTCCTTAACTCATTAAAGAGGGTCTCGTACTGGCAGACTTGGTGCGTTTAGGTTGTATACGAGGGACTTTCGGTCAGCTGCCAATTAGCAATAGGCTCACGTGCCACGTGACACCAAACAGGCTCATGAAGAGTGTACCACACTCGCATCCATGACTACTTGTGGCGCTGACTGACACTCCCGTGTTTAAATTTACATATATACCCTATAAATTGGCTGGGAAGATAGCCGCTGTGGTAGCTCAGTGGTAAAGCATCGAACGCGTTATTCGAAGGTCGTAGGTTTGGTTCCTGCCCAAGGCAAGTTACCTTTCCTACCGCATTTCTTTCTTCATATTTACAATACATTTTGGTGTAATAACTACCTCTATACTTTCCTTGGCAGCATTTTCTGTTAGAACTGAATATTACTGTGTCAAAAAGCACGAGAAAACAAGCCCTTAATTAAAGTCTTCTTTACCATATATATATATATATATATATATATATATATATATATATATATATATATATATATATATATATATATATTTAATAAGGGAAGAAGTGTGTACCAAAAGGCTCGTTTTTCCGTGTTTTGACACAATATTATTGAGATCTAACAGACAGTAATGCCAAAGAATGTCCTGCTCACGGCTGGTTATTTTTTCATTCACTTTTGTTTCTTCTTATTTACATTCCATTGGTTGTAATAACTTCCCCTGTACATTCCTTGGCATTACTGTCTGTTAGATCTCATATATATATATATATATATATATATATATATATATATATATATATATATATATATATATATATATATATATATATATATATATTTACTCCTGCGCTAAAGCAGTCTGGGAGAAAGGGTTGTCTCGCAAAAAAATATTGAATAAATTGCAGCCGTCTTCCTACATACTTGTCGACTATGGCGCTGTCAGAACCTTCACCTTCGTGAACCTTCGTGTTACCCTGTGGAAAATCGTGACGCTCTTCCTGCAGCCTTTCTGGGTACAAGGCTCAATCGTAACCTTCTGGCTTGCAACACGAGATGTAAGCAAAACAGTAACTTACCTTCCCCTACGCAGGAAGTGCAGCCAAATGTCTTTGTCTAACACGCCCTCTCCCTCTCAAAATCAATATACCCGAAACACCATCTCAGTCTTCTGTAGAAGGCAAATGATGTTTACCTGAGCTTCCGGATGTTCGAAAGACTGTCAGTTTGGCAAACTATGGCTGGTTGGAGTTGGCGTATCCTGCCGAATTTCCGCTTGCAGCCTAATCTAGAAAGTTCAGAGCACAGCGAAGGCAGTTAACCGTGATGAGTTGTTCTCGTGAGACGCACTCTTGCCACGCCGTAGTTCGACTGGCCCCCATTTGATTAACGCGGAGGTTGTGTATATTTGTTGCTGTGTTTGCACCGTAAGAATGACAGAAAAGAACTCTGCAATTGCAAAGCAGTTTTTGTGTTGTTCCTTCATGTGGACCTCATCTTGTAACTATGCTGTTTATTGCTATACACAACTTGCACGTGACGTGACAGACAGGTTTTTTGCACTGGGTACATGAAGATGGCACGTAGCGTGACTTTTTAGCGCATTTGAGAGCGCCAGTGCCACGAATGACCGAGAGTCGTTCAGCTCTCGCGTCCTTTTGCGCTATCCCCGCTTTCTTCTTTTTGCCAGTCGTGCCATGGAGGAACACAATCAATAGGAAGGTGCACCGGCGCTAGACTGATATTACCGTTTTTTTGCTGTGCGCGGCCGAGCTAGAGTTCACACAGCATCTCAGCTAACTGGTACTTGAAGAGCCAGACCAAATCGACGTCAATGCACGTTCTTGAATTCATACCAATAAGCCCAGCCAACCACATTTCTGGTCGACGTTTCTGCTTCCTTTTGCCTGCCGTTGATCACCTCTCAAATATGCAAAGTATATAGCCCGAGTGGGGCCACAAACAAATGCCCACATTCACCAGGGATATTCCAGGCATAAGAAGTTCCTTTTCACCTGATGATCTTTACCCCAACATTTCAGTGGACAGAACAGCGGCTTGCTGCTATTCACCTGAGGGGAGGCAAGAAGAAAAGACAGGTTCAAGGAGCGGGCGGTGGAGGGCTAATTGGGGAGGGACTGAAGGGGTGCATGGTTTTTAGTTGGAAAAGACATTTTCTTTTGAGGCAAAATATTTTCGCATGCCTCGCTCAGAAAAATGGGGAGCTTTTCGATGCTGTGCTTTTGATTTGTCCGTGTCAATGACGCCATAGGAATATTTTCGATGTAGAAGTAAAATAAAGAAGATTTCTCAATGTCAATGCACTATTTTTGTATGATTCGTGTGTTTAATATTATCAGGAGACGGGAAATATTGTAGAGTGAGCCATTGATGCTGAGATTTCAACGCAGTTTGAAGACTACTGCGTTTTAGTAGGCGTTTAGGGCATGATAAATGAGAAAAATTTACAAGCTTCGTTTCGCATTTCTGCCAGCTTTATTGAAAAACATTACGTGGAGAAAGCCCACCGCGGTGGTCTAGTGGCTAAGGTACTCGGCTGCTGCCTCGCAGGTCGCGGGATCGAATCCCGGCTGCGGCGGCTGCATTTCCGATGGAGGCGGAAATGTTGTAGGCCCGTGTGCTCAGATTTGGGTGCACGTTAAAGAACCCCAGGTGGTCGAAATTTCTGGAGCCCTCCACTAAGGCGTCTCTCATAATCATATGGTGGTTTTGGGACGTTAAACCCCACATATCAATCAATCATTACGTGGAGAAAATAGATCAGGGGCTGTACTTCGTGAATGTTCAAATTCAGTCGCTGGTATGACAATACAGTGATCACTTTATGAACATAGCCTTGCATTTACATGTTATTGTCTCAATTATTTCTCGAGCGAAATACATTTTTAGTGAATAGATTGCACAGAACTTCAGTAGCTGGTCACAAAAATGGGCTGAGGTAGCTCTATGTATTGAGAAAATCTCCCAATTTAAATTCCTCTAAGTAAAAAGCAAAGAGCGTAAATCAATGAAAGTAAACACCACGATGGGGAATGTTGTTTTCTATGCACTTCTTGAATATAAACCTCTGCTAGCGAGTAGTTAGCGGCAAGTCTACAGCTAAAATAACTAAATTTGGCTGTTTTCGAAGGATGACAAACAGTAAAATGGAAGTCTTACATGAATTTCCTGCCTCGAGGAAATAGGTAAATATGTCCTCAACGTGTTGTGCAAGAAACAGTGCATGATTTAACTGTAGCAGATGTATTTCAGAAAATGGTCACAACTGAGGCACAGTCAGTCCAACCGCGTAACCGGCGCTTATTGTTGCCTGCCCACCTCAAAAATTTAGCGATTGACATACTTTTAACAGACATATTTGAAATGTGCGAAAATCAACCTTTAAATGATATGAGGGTAACAATACAAAAACAAAGACAACAGCCGCCACGTATTGGAAAAGTGGCAAAAACAATTTGTGCGTGTCGCCGGTGTGAGACTGCCGCCTTATGAGACTACTGACTCAAGGATTTGTGCACTGTTATACGCATTATCCCAGCTATCGCATATTCAGTTGGAAAAGCAAGAATATTAATTTTGAGATAATTTGATTGAGTGCATCTCATGTATATTTATTTATCTGGTTGTTACTTTTGTTTCATATTTATATGTCAACATGTGCACTAAGGAGATGTAGAGAATCAACAAAAAACTAAATTAGAGTGTTTGCTGCAAAAAGCACATCAGGTGTTGAACCTGGACCACGTTGCATGCTGGAAACGGCTCACTTATCAGCAATGTATACAACTGTTTAATCAGTTAGATGTCAACTTCAACGTTAAATGAAGTTGCAGTGATAAATTTATAAAGGCATCTTTATGCGACCGACAGTTATAACGCAATGACCGTGGCACCGATGAAAACATGAGCCATTTGTCTACCACTGTTGTCGATATGCATAGGAAAGACAGGAATTGAGACGCCCTGTGACTACTCAGTTATCGGCCACATTCCGTGTAGCTGCTGTCACAATCGCTTAGTGTTGAGTTATTTGGTAAGCGATCATCCCAAAAGAAACTGGGCATGCAAACAAGGACCCAAGCGAAGAGATCACAACACAAACGCCAACGATCACCTGAAATAGCACCATGCGAAGGAGAAAAATTAGACACGAAAACGCATTTGCACATGTGCAGGTTATTGAGTGTCGCCTGTCAATCTGGAACAAAAGGGGGCCTACATAAAATACAAATGCCATGAATATAATCTATCCTTTATACAAGTTAGTCGACCGCTTGATCGCGCATGTGCTTTAGGCGCTGTTAAAACAGCGTCTCCAACCGTGGTATGCCCACAAGAAAGTGATGCCATTTTTTTGTTATTTCTGAAGATGATGGTGTTGTGCGAATGCCTTTGACTGGTAGTTTGGTCCACAAGCGCCAGTGTATTCATCTCGAAACTCACTTCCTTCTTTCCTTTCACTCTCTTTGTCTGATCTATAAGGGCGAAGCTCCTTATAGCATCACCTGGTCGGTCGTCCTTCCATCCTGCGTAGCCAGCATATCCACGGAGTGAATGATGATTAGAGGGGCGAAGCATCCATCCATTCGATGCATGCTCTAGGGTGATAGAACAGACAGACACACAGACAGACAGACAGACCAAGGCTGCATCATGTTCAGGATGCGAGTGATCGTGCCAGCAAAGTGGTGCAGCTTGCTGCCGGACGAACTCCACGAAGGGCACCCAGGCATCGTGCGCAGCAAGCAACCGGCGCGAAGCTACGTGTGGTGGCCGTCCATAGAGGCGGACCTCGAGCATCGAGTCAAGGGTTGTGTAAGTTGTCAACAAGAACGCGACGAACCGTGCAAAGCGCCTCTACACACTTGGTCTTGGCGAACAGCGCCGTGGCAGCGCGTACATATAGATTTTGCTGTCCCCTTTTTGCACTCGATATTTCTTGTAGTCGTGAACGCGCACTCCAAGTAGCCGGAAGTGTTGGTTATGCACTCGACTGCAGCAGACGTTATTGTTGACAGATTGAGAGAACTGTTTGCGTGGTTTGGTTTCCCTGAAACGATGGTCACTGATAACGACCCGCAGTTCATCTCAGAAGAGCTTAAGCTTTTTGTCAAAGAAATGGGCTGTCGTCACGTATTTACAGCATCGTATCATCCCAGCTCAAATGGGCTTGCACAGCGTTTTGTTCAGACACTTGGAAATGCTCTTCGTAAACCTACTGGAAAGGACACGTTACATGAGAGACTACAAAAGTTTTTGCTTGCTTATCGCAACGAGCCTCATGCAACAACTAAGGAGTCATCAGCAAACGTGTTGCTACATCGTCGGCTGCGAAGTAGACTCGACGTTCTCAGGCCAGAGGTGGGAGTAATGGTTGCAAATAATCAGTTCAAGCAAACCTTGGCTCGCCCACGTCGTGATCATGACATAGCAGTCGGTGACCGAGTGATCGCTCGCTATTATTGTGGCAGACCCAAATGGGTCCCAGGCGTTGTGGTGGGGAAGTCAGGCCCTTTTTCTTTCATCGTTAGGCGTTACCACTCCCAGAAGAAGTTTCACTTGGCGTCGTCACAAGGACCAATTGCTCGGGCAGACCACAGGCCCAGACTGCGAAGCATCGGACCAGGAGCGATCAGAGTTCCTGGTTGTTCAGCCGAGCGTCGACCCAGAGACATCCTGCGCTTCTACCACGAGTAGTCCTGACGTTTCGCAAGACATTCAGACGGCGGGTGCGAGACGCTACCCGTTGAGACGCTACCCGTTGAGAGACCGTTGATCACCTGAGAGATATCAAGCTGGAATTTAGCTTGGCAGAGTGTAGCCAATATAAAAGGGGAGGGATGTGGTGTCCGGCCGAGCGCCGCATTTGATCAAGCCGATAATGCGCACGCGCATGAAACGAATAAAAAGCATGTGCTGCATCTCGCCCGGGGCTTATCCAGACCAGGCCACGGAACGATGAGCATGTGGCAATACACATTACTCGCTCCCAGGAAACTTGTCTGCTCCTCTTCCGGAAGAACCGACGCCCACACAACAATATATATGAAATGTGTTAGTGCATATAATGACGGTAGAAAAGAAAGGTTTGCGTGTGAACAGTTTATGACAATGTGAACTGCTTCAAGCAAACTGTGTATTGGCATGATATTTGAACTGGTTTCAGTGTGCTATTATGTTTTTTGGAATGTTCATTTTTGGGTACCATTCAGTTCAGTATGGTTCGCTGCATAACTTATTGATATAGAATAGCCAAGGCAATGTGGACCTCAACCTCTCCACAGCAAAACTGTTAGAACAGAACAGGTGTCTCTAAAATTCTGCGTTCACACCTCGATATTTAGTACTTCTTTCATTTAGGACGGTGCCAAATTCACTATGTGATATTCTAAAGCGTTAACGCAGCACCAACACTGAAATAAATTTCGCAAACGGATGATTCGGTCATAACACCTAGTGTCAAAAAGACACATGCCTACACTCACTTATTAGAGTGCATACACGCCTCGTAAGGCGAAATGCTTGTGTTAACATGCAGGAACTTGTACTGCAATCGCTACAGTGCTAACTGTGCTAACACAACGGAATAGTCTGTACTCTCAGGACGTGCACGAGGTTCCAACACACGTGAATGGTGTGGCTAGTAGACGATGCGAGGCGCGAACAGCAACGCAGGGTTAAGCCCGCTCAACGCTATAGGTGCCCATTCTGCGGAATTTCGAAGTCGGCACGCTGCCCTTTGTTCGCCACGTCAGTATTATCCAGTGCTTACTGAAAGTGACCTCAACTTGCTAGACGTCACCATTGCAGCTGTCGGGCTTGAAATTTGTGCGTTCCCCGAATACCTTAATGTTACCAACCCCGCGGCCGGCGACCCCTCGCCAACAAGGAAGCAGTGCCACCGGATTGCGGGACGATGACCGTCTGCTGGCCACAAAGTACGCGACAACTCCCGTGCCCCAAGGGGTTCAATTATGGCGTCTTACAGGAGACCAAGCCAGGCTGCAGGTGGCCGGGCCATGCTGCAAGGATGGAAGGTAGACGTGCGCGTCCGCCGGATAACCAGAATCAGCGGAGGCGACGGCATTTGTGCATGGGCCAATTGTCCTGCTGGCCTAGTGCCTTGCCTTGCACCTGAGCCCTTATTGGGGCAATTCCTGACAATGTAGTCGGCACCCTTACACTCAAAACATCGCGTTTTCCCTGTTCCGTCCGTGGGTGTGTCTACCGCTTTTTTAGCTTTCTTTTGCCCTCCTCTCCATTTGCCTTCTTCTGTGCTGCCTTGCACTTTTCGCTCTCCTCGAATCTCTCCGCGAGCCTAGCCACGCCACTGGGCAGCAAAAAGGACTCCTGTTGATTACAAATGACATGCGCTCTCGCTTCCGGGCTCAAACATTCTTTCAAGCGATCCGCGACGACTAGCTGCTTGAGTTCCTCGAACGGTGACCGCCCTGTAGTCACATGTGGAACGTCACGACATGCCCATAACAAAAACGAAATCATCCTATCCCACTTGCGTCCATGTTCGCTGACTATGTGAGAAAGCATTCTTTTGAACCTGCCGATCCAGCGCTCGACTAAGCCGTTGCTTTGCGGGTGATCGGGCATGGAAAATCTCGGTGTTGCCCCCAGTCTTTGCAACATCTCCTGTGTCAACCTTGACGTAAAGTTGGTGCCCTGATGTGAGCAAATTGTCTCTGGCGCCCCGTGTTGAGAAAATATCTGCAATAACGCGTCACATGTAGCCTTTGCCATTAGTGAACGGAGGCATACCACCTCTGGCCATCTGGTATATAATTCTACGACACAAAGAGCATAGCGGTGACCTCTAGCCGAAGGCGGTACCATAGGACCGATGCAGTCCATGTTTACTGTCTGAAACGGCGCGCAGGGCCTGGCCAGGGGCTTTATCTGAACCCTATCTATCTGCCTCGTCGGCGATTTCACCTGGCATTCCTTTAGTGAATTTATAGGAAGCTATGCCCCCGGCGAACGTTCGGAAAGCGCAGCAGCATAAAAATTGTTGTGCCCCCAGGCGACGATGACAACGACAACGACGATGACGATGACGGCGCAGTATACGGGCAAATTCACCTTATATTCGGCCAATCCCTCTTTATGATAATAGCCATTTGCAGAGGAAAGCAACATCAACAACGTGGCAGGCCAAAGAACGCTACAAAATGATGCAGGCAGCGTTGAAGTTTGTCAGTTTTGTGTACCGTTTCAGACGGCAATACTAATACCTTGGGCTTTACGTCCCAAAACAACAATATCATTATGAGAGATGCTGTAGTGTAGAGCGGGTAAAAAATTTTTGCCATTTGGAATTATTTAACGAACACCTATATCGCACACTACACAGGCCTCTACCATTTCGCCTCCATCGAAATGCGACCACCTCGGCCGGGATCAAACCCGCGACCTTTGGGTCAGAACGCCGAGCCCCGTAAGAACTACGCCACCACTGCAACGCTGCTGTAGTAGGGAAACTGCACACTCCAGATTATCATTTAAGACATAAAGTTCTTTGAAAGGTTCCTAAATCTAAGTTCATCCCCTCCCACATTTATGCGTCCCCTCCCACAAAGAGCGGCTGTGGTGGCCAGCAATCGAATCACATGCCTCTTTACTATGCAGCGTTGCGCCACAGCCAATACAACCAACCATGAAGGCTAACTCCTACGGGGACAGTAAAGCTGCAGGCAAGGCATCAATAGCATGTAAACGTCTGGTTACCTTGCTTTTGGTTTTACAGTAATACATTCGTGCATCACATGGGAATGCAATGTCGTAAAGTGTTTACTGCCGTCACAATTCACGACAACAAAGAGAAACGGCTGGTCAAGTAAATAATGGTAATAGTGGTAAACGTTGTACGAGGCTAAGCATTGGGGCAAGGGGACAGGTCCACATGGTGGAAGCCGGACAACTTTTCTAATATCACTCTCACAAGGGCACTTTTAATCGTGAACAAGGCATTCCGGATCGGTTTTCTTGATTCCGATCAACTTTATGGCCTCTGCTACACGGCCCTAGCTGATCCGGTTCGAGCTTGGGTCGATATGCACCAGGTGGCAGTTGCGTGCCGTAAAAGGTGTCATTGACCAAACTAAGCGTACGGTATTTCTATGGAGCCATTTGATGAGCAACATGTTATTCATGCGAGAACCGCTCGAATGCCAAAAACTATGCGTGTCTCTACAAAAGTAATTCAATAAATCTATCAATTGGTAGAGTTGTCTTTGCACTTACCTGTATTTTTGTGCGAGAATCTTAATATTTGCTTTTATTTCTGATGGCACCTGCTCGTATCCGTCCAGCCGCAGCGAAACGGCAAACTCGTTGTACACGCCAGAGTTTTACTTCCCCTGCCAGTGGTCAAATACTGTAAAGGTCTCTTCATTCGACCACCAAGGGCACGTACGCTGATTCGTAGCTGAAAAGCTGGCAACAATTTGCTTCGAGGTGCTCCAACCACTCCGACGGTGCGAGAGTTGATCTTGTCATCTGCTTATTGTCTGCTTCTCCCATAACTACACGCGTTCAATTCGAATAAATAGATATGCAGTACTAGATATTTTTTCGATGGAAACAGTTTTAAATTTGTTCTACAAATAAATATCTTGCTTTTTAAATCTGTTTTTATAGAACTATGCTTGATTTTCTTGTTTCTTTTTGGTTTCGACAAGCTAGGGCGTGCACACGACACAAAATTGCGATCTCTCAGTTATACTGCGCTGCGGGGATTGTGATGGTCTTAATCCCGATTGGACCTGATCACAATTAAAAGTGATCCTGTAGCAGCCCCCAATCCGGATCGTGGTTATACTGGATCAGCATTGATCGCGAATAAAAACGCCGGTGTGACACCGGTATCAGCTACGATTCTCGGGCTTCCTCTACTTATGGAATAATGAATGATTGAGCGGCGACGTGCAGTGACAATAGCTGCCACTGTGGACGCTATCCTTCAAAGGTCAATAAGACATGAATCAAGGTTTGCTTGCGTTCGCCTCGCTAAAACACCTGGCTAAAACAATACAGGTTAAGTGTCAACAATACCAGCAACAATTCATTTACAGTGATACACTGTAGGGCTTGCAGCTCCTTGGTGAAAAATGCAATTTGGGGGATTTCAAGGCCTTGATTCGCAAAGGCATCACCGAGTTATTGTCACTGCAAAAAGTGCTTTAAAACGTGAGAAAAAATATTGTTTTGCTTAGTGCCTTAAATACAATAAGATACGTTTTGTATGTATATGTTATCCAGCACCAAAATTAATTGTGATAGATTACTTTAAAAAGTGTTTTTTTTAATATGTGGCAAAAAGAAGCAAGAATTCCAAATCCTAATGTCGTTTTTTGGGGAGGGCTGACCGTAGATGCATAGAAAAGTATTTTAGCATACAGATACTGAACTTCATGCGCTCTAATTCTAAAATACAGGTACTAAGATACACTTGTCTTTGACGTAACGTAATATTTCTGAGATACATTTGCTAAAGGACGAAAAATGTATCCCGGTATATATATACAGGAACACAGATACAAACACTAAAATTTATTTTCTGGGGGTTGCTGCATTCCAAGAACACAATTATTAAGTGCTGCTTAGCAGTGTGAACGATTTTGTAGCTCACTAAAACATGCAAGTGAACTACATCGACCAGAAGTGCACAGATATTTATTGATACGATGATTTATATGTGGGGTTTAACGTCCCAAAACCACCATATAATGAGAGATGCCGTAGTGGAAGGCTCCAGAAATTTTGACCACCTGGGGTTCTTTAAGCCAGTGCACGGAGAGGAAGCACACATTTTTTGCAGATCTGCTTTCTTGAGAAGGTAGTTGCACTCAGGCCGCAGCAGCTTCTCTGTCTGTCTGCTAAATAGCGTACGTTCGGCTTCCTCGCAACTAACGAACTACCAAAATGGCGGGCTCCCAAATAAAGTAAGGGGTGCTGCTCCAGGTTAAGATATCGCGACTTACTCAGCAAGGCTGACAATAATGCTGCGGCGATTCCGCCATGAGTGACGTCATGCGCCTTGCTGTATGAGCCGTTTTATGAGTGCGGGATACCCCTCGCCACCGGACACGAGTCGCCGACAAGTGGCTCGCCTTTAGTCTATTTAGCACAAATCAAGTGACTCTTTTTTCTTTGGAAAGTGGTGCGACCTTGTTCCACATAAAAGGTAGCGAGATACCCGCGTCCAGCATAGTATCGCGATATAAGTGATACATCCTAAATGTATTTCACTACTGATATAGAAATACATTTTTAAAATCTATCTCAATACAGATATAGACATACTCACTAGTACCTCTAAGATACTGCCCCAATACTCATGCATCGCGATACTGCTCAGCCCTCGTTTATCTCTAGTGGATCCCAATCGTCATAATTTCCTCGTTGAATATGTGCCAGGAACTCTCGGTAGCCACAATGGGCAATTCAAATGTTGTGGTGTCGACACAAAAGTGTTTCACTGAGGTACTAAAGCCAGGCTTCAATGTTGCATTTCTTGATGAGGCAACATCCCAGAAGGTATGGAGTTTATTATAGTAGTTTCCCAGCACTAATCATAGTGAGACGGCCAGACGTTCATTGACATTTATCGTGACTGGTAATGAAGGCGTGGGAATCTGAGCTTCCGTGAGTTAGAAACCGCTGACCAGCTCAATCGGTCAAGACAACGGGCCGCCTCTCGTACGTCGGAGGAGCACTCTCTTTTCCAGGGAACGCTAATAAATGTGGTTTGTGTGTTTCCTTCCATTTGCAAGGGTCGAATAGTGGTACTAGACCAGTGTCTAATAATATGGCTGGCTATCTCTCTCAATTCTTTACTTTGTTTATGCTTTGTCTAACAACGTTTATTCAACTGCTCTGAGCTTTATTCAATTATTTCACGAGTGTGTAATTAATTCCGCTTTTTCACTTAATTGCCCACTTTATAAGAGTACGACCAGATATTGGGCGTTAGTACAGTGACTTATGAAGCTCTTGCGTATACATGATAGTACAAACGCACGTCCACTCTAAGGCACGTACGGTAGTAGCTGCACGCATAAAAGAAATTTCTAGGAAGGCCGGTGCATTCCCCCCACAAGTGGCAGAAAATGGGTTCTTTTCTTTTTTTTGCGCCTGAACTCTGGTTGAAAAGGAAACTGTCCTAAAAATGAAGTTCTGCTTTCAACCTTAGAAAGATCTTATGGTAGTATGTGAAAAACTAAAAACCAAATTATTAAGATTGAAGTGTATTCACTTCTTCCAAGAAAAGAAAGTTCATCCATGAATCATTTGGAAAGTGTACAAACACAAAACTTGCAAGAACATGATCAGCGAAAAAACAAAATAGAAACCATAGACACTGGAACTATTGCCTTCATCTAGGCCAAGAAGATTAGGTCTTTATTTATGAGCATTTTTTTTTAATTTTATTTTCTAGACCCCTCTGCAGGAAATATACACGTTGGAGATGAGTCCTACAATGCAATAGAAACGAAAAACCTGTGTCTAGAAAGGAAGCCATTTATATAACTGTCGAGCAAGAAAGAAATGGTGACAGAGGTAAAGCAGAGAACCAAGAGAGACGACAGTGAACGCGTACGTCTAAAAGAAACGCCAGGGAGGCTCATTAATTAGGCTCAGAATTTCGTATGCACATTCCGAAGGGTCCACCCCATGGTAGTCGAGAGGCAATCGAGCCGAAAGCAGCGGCGCATAAAGGGACTTCTGCCACTACTGCCATCGTTACTGTTGACGGCCCTGATGCCGCCTTTGTCGGCGCATGAAGGTTCTGGTTTCATGGTTCGGGAGGAGAGCAAAACTGGAGAACCTGAGACTCGGCGCAATGTATGCAACAGGTCTAGGGACGAAATAAACCACCAATACCATTCCCTGCAACGGAATGTCTGTGCCATGGACAAAGACGCTAATGATGATCTAGGATGACTTATTCTCAGCGTCAGACCGGACAATGTACGCGTGGAGGCCTTAGTAACGTAGGCCGCCTACACACACCCCTCGGCCTATAGCCAAGAGCAAGGGAAGGGCACCCGAGTTTTCGTAATGGATGGCGATCGATTTATGCGCTCTTCGTCGAGGTTTAGGTTAGACGTAGCATACATATAGCAGAGAGAGCAATGAAAAAAAACGAAAATAGATGAATGGGTTGGTTTAAAAAGGAAAAGAGAGACAGAGAGAGAGAAAGATGAGCGGCGTCGAAATGAGCCCTTGTCCAACGGCGTATACATAATCAGTGCCGCGAAGTTCCCAAATAATAAGAACTCATGCGTAGAATAGCCTCCTATAGCCAAAGAAGCTAAGTAGGCTTGTTGGCCACGTGAACACGCTGATGGGTTTCCCGAGTGTGCCTCGTAGAAGGGTGATCGGTCAACCATGCCAGCAGTTATTATGGAAGAGGCCAATAAAAGAAAGTCATCGAGAATGTGTTTCGTTACAAATAAAGGCCGCACAACTCTCTTAAATGAATTGGACCACCTCCAGTTTCTGGCTACTTTTTCTCCATTCTTTCTTTCTCTCTTGCTTGCTTTGTTTCGTTCTCTTTTTTTTCTCTTTTTTTATTTTATAATGTAATTCTGTCATCTACTTTGCTGTGCAAAAAACTGAGCGAAAAATACCTGCAATTGATGATGAGAGCCTTTTATCAATACATCTTCAAAACGATTGCAAAATACACTGACGGATGCAACACAGTAAACTGCGCATCTATTCAATGGGTCGGCCATGGACTAAGAACCACTAATTGACCGTTCCACCTCATTGCCTAAATACACAATTTTTACAGAAGCCTTATACCACGATTCGCTGACTAGGTCAGGAAAGTTTTGGGCTGTCGGGCCCCCTCGAAATGTTCAATGGTGACCTTATTGCCTCCGCGTAAAATATGAGCACTCACTCCATCTCTGTCAGTGACAGTCTTCTCAGGAAAGTTAATCGCCTTTTGAAGTACATGTGAGTAAATGGAAGTGGAGTCGGGAAGCAAACTTTAAGGCTGCATCATAGGAGTGTGGCAATCCGAAATGAAGGGTTGTTGCTCGATTGGGTTCGGTGCTTGCACAAATTACCATGCCTAGCTACAAAGCCGCCAATGACGCGCCGAAACAAAGTGCTGTCTTTTTTACTTTCTTATACTTATTTACCATATTATTCTCTATAAACAGGACAGCCTCGCACACATCTTCGCATGGTGAATATAATGAAAACGTTTTTGAAAACAACTTAATGGTATGATCTCTCCCCCCCCCCCCAAAAGAAACAGCAGGAAGGGGAAAATGGAAAAGTGCAATGAAAAAATCCATAAACAGAGATTGTGCTGAGCCGCCGTTTCTACAGAGGACTTATCCTTCACAAGGTTGTAGAACTCAACTGATTTGTTTAGCCCTAGCGTGTCTACGCGCCGTAGTTTGTACCCTCTCCTCCATCATAACGTATGATTGCGAGAGGGCTACACTGAATATGTCGGTGTGGGACAAAATAAAAAAACGCGGTTTATTCCTGTGTTTAGGAACCGGCATACCAAGAAAGTGAAACATGTCTTCGCAGAAGTAGTTGAGAATTAATTGTGCATGGTTTCGTCATAAGGGTGAAGGAATGAATGCTGCAGTAATAAATTGCACTGCCATGCGAAGAACATCAAGCAGCTCGAAACATGCAGCGCACGCTTGAAGCAGAAAGCACGCACAAAATGAGCATACAACGAGCGAGCGCAGACAATTTTCTCAGCTGGACAAATACAACACTCTGTTAAAACACAAAGAAATACGAATCAAATCAACGCACAGGTGTACACAGGACGAGCGTGAACAACGCTCACCATTCAAATTGCCACTCGCACATATTGCCACAAAATCACAAATTCATATTGCCACTCACACAAGAGCGTCCTCAATCTGGAGAAAAACAGAAAAAGAAGATCGCGTGCTTCTTCTCGACTCGGGAGCGAGCCACGACTGACGCATCGTCCTAGAGCTAGCTACTCGGTGGTTTAATAAACACTTAGTACTTGTGATTAATCGTGACAAACTGGTGGAAGTGCTGGGTAGTCTGACGGAAGCTGCAGACCCCCCCCCCCTTCAGGAAGCCGTAATACGAGTTCACTGCCAGTCAATACTCCCGTGCATCGTACCAGCCACTGAATCAGGGGATTGCCTCCAGAAGTCGACGATACTGCTCCCACTACGTCAACAGACATGACCAGTGCTTCTGTGCAAACCTCGCCAACCAGCACAGGAAGCACGACGTCAAACCGCTATACGTTGGAAAGCCCACGGGCACCGGCGACGTTACATGGTACGGAGCGCGAGGACGTTGAGGACTGGTTGGCGGACTTTGAGCGCGTAGCCACCTTGAATCAGTGGGACGACGCGGCGAAACTGGGTCATCTATATTTCTATCTCGAAGATGGACCACGTACGTGGCATCAAAATTGAGAGGAGCAGCTGACGACGTGGCCCGAATTCTCTCGTAGATTTCTGCAGACCTATGCCAGCGCTGATCGCCAAGAAAAAGCCGGACGAGCTATTCTGGCCCGCGTCCAGTCACCAAACGAAACTGTGACCACGTATGTCGAAGACATGACGTGCCTCTTTTGACGGGCCGATTCAAGAATGACGGAGGAAAAGAGATTGCGTCACTTGATGCGGGGTGCCAAAGACTAGCTTTATGCCGGATGCGCGGTGTCAAGGACAAGCTTTTTGCCGGCCTCATGCGAAGCCCTCCGAAGACGGTCGCGGAGTTCTTGTCCGAAGCCGTGACATTGGAAAAAAGATTGCTGCAGCAGCGATCCAACCAATGCAACAGGCAGGTCAGTGGCATGTGCACTGCTGACATTTTCACCGCCACTGGGACCAGCAATGACTCTATACGTGAACTCATCCATAATATCGTACGTAAAGAGTTGCAAAAGACTGGTGGGACACCTCATCCTACTGTTAGCTCTATTGCAACTGTGATCAAGGATGAGCTGCACCAGACCCTCCGACACGCCTTGATTCTGATACAGCTGCGCCAGCTTCTGCTGAATGCCGCCGTGGGACAACCTACGTGGAAGCCTTGAAACGCTCTGCTGCATCGCCGTCATTGTTCGTTCATTCTGTCCCTGCTGTTTCACTCGAGTCAGCGCAGCACGTAGCATACTACGAAGGCACGTACACGCCACCGCCCCTGCTCTTTGTCCGTGGGGCTTCTGTCGCTCATCGTTCGGTGTAACCGGTCTAGTACATCGACGATCGGCACACGTCCCCTCGGAAGTCTCATGTTTGGCACACACCCGATCACCGGCCTCTATGCTTTCACTGCAGAGAAGCTTATCACTTGTACCGCCAGTGCCCATATCGCCATCTTGGGCTTCGCGGCTTTTCTGCGTACTCACCGTCACCCCGTTACGGCCAGAGACCACGCGGCATCGAAAAATACTTCTCCCAGCAGCATGCAACACCGACAGCCGGGCGCCAGTCGCGCTCGCCATCCCTGAGGCGATTTTCATTAACGCCCAAGCGTATTCCGCACGATCTCCCAGCCCCCGCTGGTAAAACTAGTCGAAGCGACCTCTGAGGGCGGGGTCGCTGAACGTCGAAGAGCTGAAGACCTCCTATTGACGCAGTAGCGTACACAAACTGGCCCGACATCACCTGCTGCTGCAAAGGATAGCCGGCTTTCAATCAACATAGCAGTGACAATTGATGGTTGTGTAGTTAATGCGTTAGTGGACACCGGCGCAGACTATTTCATACTGTGTGGGAAACTGACAACGCAGCTGAAGAAAGCAATCACACCGTGGCATAACTAGCAGATTAGGACAGCTGGTGGCCATGTAGTTACTCCACTGGGCGCCTGCACACCTAGAGTACAGATTCAAGGTTGTAGATTCGTAGCAAGCTGCCTTGTTCTACGTGAATGCTCCCGCGAAGTCATTCTGGGAGTTCACTTTCTGCAGGAAAATAGAGCTATCATTGATCTGCAAGAGCGCCGCGCCACGTTCTCTGCCCAGCGAGCAATCAACGTGCAGGATGACGGAAGGCGTGTCGACGTATACTCCGTATTTCTTAACAGAGCGTGACGCTTCCTCCCCGAGCAAATGTTCTAGTCGACGTAACTTACTGTGGTTTGAGCGATGGCGATGTGGTGGCCAAGACAAATTTAGAACACCTCCTGCAACGAGGCATCTGTATAGCTAGAAGTGTAATACCCGTTCGTCATGGCCGATCTGAATTGCTCGTTACTAGCTTTAGCAACGAGCATCGACACCTTTTCCGTGGAACTTCGATAGCGATTGCCCACGAAGTAGCAAACGTAACCAACTGTCTCACGTCAGAACAAGTGGATAACGCAGACAGGTCAATGAGTAATATTGACATCAATCCTGATCTGTTCAACACTAACCAGGCTGCGCTGCGAGCACTCTTGTTCGAGATCAGGTCTTGCATCGCAAGTTGCTCGAATACAGCCAGACGTACATCAATCAACACAGGATTATCACGTACGATGACGCACGCGTAATACACCAGCACCCCTACCGCGTGTCGGCTAAAGAACGCGAAGTGATACGTACGCAAGTCCGCGAGATTTTTGACGATGGCATTATCAAACCATCCATGCAACAGCCCGTGGTCACCTCTAGTCATGCTTATCAAGAAGGAGAACGGGTCACTACGCTTCTGCGTCGACTACCGAAAGCTTAACAACGTGACCAAAAAGGATGTGTACCCACTGCCGCGTATTGACGATTCGCTGGATAGACTTCGTCGTGCCCATTATTTCACTTCTCTCGATCTCAAAAGCGGGTACTGGCAAATCGAGGTAGATCAGCGAGACTGCGAGATGACAGCCTTCGTGAGTCCAGACAGCCTATACCGATTTCGAGTACTCCCTTTCGGCTTGTGTTCAGCGCCGGCAACTTTCCAGCGAATGATAGACACTGTCCTCACAGGGCTCAAGTGGCAGACTTGTCTTGTCTTTCTTCATGATGAGGTGGTCTTCTCTGCCACGTTAGAGCAGCTCCTTCACCACCTGCGTAGCGTGCTGGAGGCTATCCAATCGGCGGACCTCACACTAAAGCCACAGAAGTGCCACTTCGGCTATGAAGAACTAAAATTTTTTGGACATATAGTTAGCGCCGAAGGAGTCCGGCCCAATCCGGACAATCTTGCCGCTGTTACCCAATTACCAGTTCCTGTCGAAAAAAAAGCCGTCCGGCGCTTCCTTAGTTTTCTGCGCCTACTATCGCCGGTTCATTCACGGCTTTTCACAGATAGCAGAACCTCTGACTCGTCTGACAAGGGACGACATGCCGTTTGTCTGGGAGAACGAGCAACAAGCTGCTTTTGATGAACGGCGACAGCGCATGCAATCAGCGCCCGTTCTCGCTGATTTTGACGATGATGCTGACGAGGAGGTCTATATTGACGCTAGTATTGTTGGGATCGGTGCAGTGCTCATTCAGCGTCAAGAGAACATCGAAAGAGTGATAGCCTACACCAGCCGCTCTCCGTCCTGTGCCGAGGCGAATTAATTCCACTACGGAGAAAGAGTGCCTCGCTGTCTTGTGGGCAATCACCAAGTTTTGCCCATACCTTTATGGTCGTCCCTTCAAGATAGTGACAGACCACCACACCCTCTGTTGGTTGGCAAGCCTGCGCGACCCTTCAGGACGGCTAGCACGGTGGAGCTTGCGGCTGCGGGAGTTTGACGTCACAATCATCCAGAAGGCCAGTCATAGGCATGAAGACGCTGACACACTGTCACGCGCACCCCTTCATGTCGTCTGTCAGGAAGCAGAGGAAGACGAAGGCTTCCTGGGTGCCATTAGCTCATCAGACTTAAGCAAACGGCAACGAGATGACGCAGATATTCATCTGATCATCGATCATTTAGAGGGTCCAGGGCGCAATCATACCACGTCATTTATTCCGCTCGTTGACATCGTTCTGCCTTCGAGACAGCGTGCTGTACAAGAAGAACGCTCGTTCAAACAACCGTGCTTACCTCCTGGTGTTTCCTCGAGATATACGAGACGACGTCCTCTTCGCTTGCCATGACGAACTCACATCCGGTCATCTGGGCTACTCACGGAAACTTGCCAGAATGAGCGAGAGGTACTATTGGCCAGGACTTTCGGCAAGCGTCAAGAAGTACGTCAAGAGCTGTCGGGAAATTCAGCACCGAAAGCAAAACTGTCTGTTAAGCCAGCTGGTTTGCTTCAGCCCATTGAAGCACCTCGCAAGCCGTTCGATCAAGCCGGCAATGGGCATTCTCGGGCCATTTCCCCTGTCGGCGGACAGCAACAAATGAGTGATTGTCGCGACCGACTATTTGACAGGCTACGCTGAGACGCAGGTGATCCCACGAGCCACGGCTTTTGAGGTAGCAAAGTTTTTCATGCGCCACATGTTACGACATGGTGCTCCTTCCAGTATAATAACGGACAGAGGGACGGCATTCATGGCGCAGCTTATGGACGAAGTTTTCAAACTGAGCAACACCAGACACCGAAAGACAACTGCGTACCACCCGCAAACCAACGGACTTACCGAGCGACTGAATGAGACCATCGCAGACACGATATCAATGTATATTGACGTACAGCACAAAACATGGGACCGGATCTTACCTTACGTCACCTTCGCGTATAATACCGCTGTGCAAGAGACCACGCGATTCACGCCATTTCGGCTTCTCTACGGCCGTGAAGTGCAGACCATGCTGGACTCTATGTTACCGTGTCAAGACGAACACGAACTTGCAACTGACGCCGAAGAATTCGCAGAGCATGCTGAGGAAGCCCGAAAGCTCGCGCGACTACACATCGGCCAGCAACAGCAGGCAAACGTCCGGCGCTATAACATCCGCCACAGAAAAGTGTACAACCCCGAAGACTAAGTTTGGGTGTGGACACCCGTACGCCACCGTGGCCTTAAATAAAAGTTACTGAGCCGGTACTTTGGCCCATATAAAGTGTTACGCCGCGTCAGTGACGTGAACTACGAAGTGGTTCCGGACTCAACACCACAGGCACGGAGCAGGACACGACCGAGGCCGGACGTCGTTCTTGTGTTGCGGATGAAACCATTTACTGCGCGTTATTCGTAGCTTTTCTTTGCTGTACACTGTCCTTTGTGTTATTTATTTAATTTTGTGAACTTGCTTCTTCGTTATTGATTTTTTCTATATTGGCATGCTCTTTGATTTCTACTTTCACTTTATTCGAATTTGCAATTTCTTTTTTTTTCACGTGCCTATGTCGTAACATCGGGGTGGTGCTTTGTACTTTTCTTTCCCTCTTTTGGGACTTTCTTTTTGTTTTCGAAAGGGGGGATAATATCACCCACACGTAGTGGGTAGACTACAAGAGCGTCCTCAATCTGGAGGAAAAAAGGAGATTGCGTGCTTCTTCTCGACTCGAGAGCCAGCCACGACTTACACATCGTCCAAGAGCTAGCTACTCGGTGGTTCAATAAACCCACAATACATGTGATTCATGGTTACAATATTTCGTGTGTCAGCGGCGCGTTCTTTTTGTAAACGAGGCAGCGACAGTGAGCGAAATGACATTCGGGCTCTTTTAACTGCTGTAACCTCAAAACAAACTTACGATAGAGCCATAAGAGGTACAAAGTACCCGAATTCCGAAATAAGTGTGCGCGCGATTGAGCCACCCCGCTTTGCCCCACCTTGTGGAGGCGCACATGGTGGGGCGTGGCATGACGACCAAGTGCGCGCGCCCGTCGAGCCATTTCGCTACTGATGAAAGAAACGCGCTGAAGTTTCCAAGCTCTGAAGACCACCACCGGTACTTCATATGTATGGCTCGCCAATAATACGGCGGAGAAGGGTCACTTTGTGGCGCATTGGTTAGTGCCACGCGCTGCGCAGCGCAAGATCATTCGTTCGACGCTTCGCTGTGGAACATTTCCTTGTCGTTTTTTTTAAAATACGAAGTATTTCTTATCAAACTTAGGCGAGTTGAACCGTATCTATCTATCTATCTATCTATCTATCTATCTATCTATCTATCTATCTATCTATCTATCTATCTATCTATCCATCTATCTATCTATCTATCTAGCTTGCTTGCTTGCTAGCCGACTACGACTTTTGGGATAACGGGATCCATACCAAATTTGGTATGGCATAGCATGTATGGCGAGCCTAATTCACTAGTCATAGCATGAAAATCATGACATGTACGTCATAAATGTCATCATCTACATGTCGTGGTCTTGCTGCTACTGCGCTGGTTTCGATCACATTAGACAGCGCAAAACTGTTGTAGTATAACCTGACTGCATGACGAGTATAAGTGACAAGCCCTCACGTGGAAATCGTGACATGCGTGTCATGTAAGAACATGACTATATGCAATGCTTATGATGCACTCGCGGTTGTTTCGCTAGATTATCATACACAAAACTTTGCATTAGGTGACATGAATGGATGACGATGGTATGTGACTGGTGCGAACATAATGATGGCATGCGTGTACGTGAATGGAGGATAAATGTAGATGACTGGTGCCAAAATAATATTCATGATATGCGTTTCATGTAAGAACTTGACTATATGCCGTGCTCATGATGGGCTTGTGGTTGTTTCGCTGCCTTCAAATACACCAAATTTGTTATTACGGGAAATAAAAGGATGTAGAAGGTACAAGACTGATGCAAATATAACAATGTCACTGCGTGTCATGTAAGAACATGACTACATACCATGCTGATGATGCGCTCGTGGCCCTTTCGCTAGCTTCACGTATACTACATTTGGTATTACGGGACGTGAATAACGACGAAGGTAAAATACACGTCTAAACAAAATAATCACGGTAGGCATGCAATGTAGAACATGACTATATGCTACGCTCGTAGCGCGCTCGCGGCCGTTTCGCTTGCTTCATATATTCTCAGTTTGGTATTAAGTCACGCGGATAGATGACGAACAGAAATGCCAGGTGCAAACATGATAACGTTGCGTCGATTTGAAAGTGACATGTCAACGTTCCTCATTCGTGCTGCGCACATGATCGATTCCCACTGTACGTGGGATCTGTACTATTTTTCTTTGCTATCTATTTTTAAATTTTTACGTCATATCTGTCACAAAACTACGTCATGGGGCCGTCGTGGACCCCGGCAGAAACAGTTTCGGGTTAAAAAAAAAGAAAGAAACGGTAAGGAAGTGAGGATGTACACGTTTGGCGGACGTATGTGGTTGTCAAAAGTTGGCTGAAAAATTGGTACTTTACCACTTCTTCACCGTTTCCTTATTTTCTTTTGTTCACAGAACTCCTGTTCGCTATCAACTCACACAATTCATTACAGCACTCCACCGTTCACGCATTCTCCCACCCACACGAATTCAAAGCCACATGAAGCGTTCGTCCGTGGCAAGTACGGGGCAGCTGCACATTGTGAGAAGGCCTTAGAAGCAGCGCGCTTTTGAAGAGCGCCTGCGACCGAAGAAACGTAAGTGCCCCTGTTGTATCTGCTGACCACTTACCTTCACAGACAGAGTTGGTTTGGGGTTTTATTACAGAGAAGCTTTATATGGTTATATAGGCGCAATGACAATTCATAAATCCGATCTTCACAGAAACTTCTGTCTAGGCAACGCAGTCAATGACATGCTCCTCTAAATTGTGCTCCGGCGCTAGTTCCATTGAATGCGCCGCCTGTGACGTCATTCTTTTCGTCGTACCCAAGCATGAGCGTCACGGCGGGCGGGCGCTTGGAGCAGGTGGCGTTAATGGGGTGGGGTGGGCCGAGGAGTGCCATCGTAACAACGGGGAACCTGCGCTGGAGTTTCCGCAGACATAAAGCACCTACCCTGTCGAGCACGACCAGAAAGCTCAGGGCATACAGATAAATACTAACGTGAACCATGCCGCCAGTGTGCGATGACCGAACGAGGAAGAAGACGCTTCGAGGCCAGCTTTATTGTTGTATTCACGAATGCCACAACCACAACAAGTTGTAATTAAGAAGAAAAATAATTCAGTGTACGTATAGTTGACTTTCTCCGGCGTAGATTTCTGCCAATGCACAGGGGTTGGTGCTCTGGAAGATATCACGAGCCTTTTATATTAAACCTTGTATTGAAAACGTTCAAGAAAGCACATAAAAACTTCAGTTGCGCAAGCATCACGCCATGTATTACACAAACCGTATTTATTTGACCACGATTGTTATGCGAGTTTTGACATTTCATTATGTCAAGGAAAAAAAATAAATTCTGGTACTAGGCATGCCAGGGTCGCCTTTAGTTGCCAAAATCTGAAAAAAAGAAGCAACCTTGCGTCACGTTTGAGAAAATACGGTATTACATCTGGCTGTCACGTACACAGTTCCAGGCCAGTCACCAGACAATGGTAGGAAAACCGCGATGATCAGCATGTTGCATTACTGACCACACAATGGATGTCGACCACGAAGCCACCACAAAGTATATTACCACCAAGTTGTTCCAAGATGTTCCTCTTTTTTTTTATCATGCTTAGACGATGACCGACAGCAAGCTTGCAAGTGGACTACGGACGACGGCGAGTCGACTTCGTTAAAGTACGACTGCTGCGACGCGTTTGCCCTTCCGCTAACAACTCCGCTTCGCACTGCTCTTTATGTGAAGGTCGCCTTAGGCATTCATTTCATGATTCACCGTCAGCTTGGAAAATTTATTTTAAATATTGCAACGGGGCATTTTGTGGTTTCACGCTAGCCGTTGAACACAACATAAATTACAATGCGTAGCGAACGTGATTTTGTAATTTATAGTGGGGGTGCTGCGTCTACCAACTACTTAAATGTGTTGTTCTCGCTTGAAACAGCTGTCGCTGTGCCGAATGCTACCTCAGTGTTGCCTGAGAAACTACTAATTTTACTTCAGAGTGGGTGGACAACGAGCTACCTGCACACTATGTCGAGCTTCGCAAGAGCTATTTGAACGCACTTACCTGTAAGCTTACCCCTTCAAAGCTTGGCACTACGTCGAAGGGTAGCACTTTCTTCCACGTCTTTGACGTTCTTCACATCGGACCACGTCCGTTTTTTTTTTGACAACGCAGTCTTGCAAAAGTGTCGGGCCACGCACACCACATCGCTGAAACAGTAGCAGAGAATAATCGCTGGCATCGCTGCTCACCTGCTGTGCCGCAATTTTCAGCAAAGTGTCCGATGCTTCGCTGGTCTTCCACGTTCCAAAGTGCTAAAACATGATGAATAACGGTAAAAGCCATGGGTAGTGTCACACCATGTTCGCCATGCGCTTCAGCAGTGCGAAGGGTACGAGGGCACGTAAAAACGTGCCCGTAGTACACCTCACGGCGGCTCTGGGTGACCAACACTGTTGCGCGTCGCGGCGACCGCAGTCTGCGGGTAGCGGAGCCGATAGCCGTCGCTCCGTCGAGCCAAGGACCAGGGGAGAGCTTTGAGCAAACTTAACGGATTTATTTACACCTTTACAGGGAGTTGTCGAGATGACAGAAGAGAAGAGAAGAACAGAACTAGTGGTTTCACAAACTACGAGCGTGGTGGTTGAACTCTACATAGTTCAGAGCGACGTGCAGCACTCTGCCGCGTCGTTTTATGCCCTGTCGGGCTCCTCCTCTACGAGTCGACCACCAATCACGCACACACAGGTGAGGGGGGCGAGCATGCAAGGTCCACGTGAACACTGCACTTTGGTGGCGCCAGCAGGGCTCTTCCTCGTCGTGTGTGAGCCTTTAGTCGAGAGTGCCCACTGATCCTGGCCGCATACTTCAGAGGGTCCGCCGATTTTGTTCGCTCAATTAGCGGGGCGATCCGCGGCAGCCGCCGCGGTCTCCCCCAGGAAGACGCCGTCCCTGTTGTCCTCTTGGTGGCGTCGCGGCGTCTTGGCGACACTACGTCTCGTACTCCGGGACAATGCCTGGCGAGCATAAGCAGTCAGCCGGTCGGCTACTTGACATTGGTTTAAAGAAGCGCCGCTCTTTCGAGAGGTGCCCGGTTCGTGGATTCCTCTGGGGAGAGCCCTTTGACCAGCGCCGTCGTCGTCTGCCGGTTACCGCGCTAACGATGCGTGGCTGGCGCAGGCGGGAGATAGAGCGGCGGCTCCAAAACCCTCTTTGGCGACATTCCACCCCGTTGGCGCCGCTGTCAATCAGTAGGCGCCGTCTCGTGGGGCCGGCCTCTGTTGCTTCCTCCGTATAGCCGTGGCGATACTGTCCTTTTGGCACTAATCCGGCGTGGCGAATGACCCGCTGGGTCAAGGCATAGGTTGATCGCTACAACACTTTCTCATCCAGCTCGCCAGGGCGGCGCATCGTGGAAATTTTTAGCGTGCCCGGAGAAAAGGTAGGCGAGCCATTTGGGCAGCACTGGCTTCCTATAGCACCAACGCGTTCGATGAAGCCACCACCCACTTTTCGCGGGAGTTTCTCAAGTAGCACTGTGGCAGCGAAGTTCACGTCTGTGACAGCCTGCGGTTTGACACCAACGGGCTATAATCAGCGGGATCTGATCTCAACAGCAACTGTACAATGTCATGGAAGTACTCACGCGGTGTTTTTCAGCTGCTACCGACGTCGGTCAATTTGAACCCGTGGGTCTTGCAAGTAATCTCTGATCAAAAGTAGTGTATTAAATTTATTCACCATGAATGGCTACGTTTACCCATCGATGCCTCCACATTTTCCGCGGCTGAAACGTCGTTGAGCCGAGTGATACCGCCTAGTGACCCCGCGTCTGCCGTTCATGGGCGCTTCTCAAATGGCAATAAACAAATTGCAATCAAAAGAGAAGTTTGCAAAGCTCGGATGTACACTCACAACACCCTTAACTGTCTACCGTGCAAACGCAACCGCAGGCCTACCAATCACATTCATGTCAAACGCCGTCTACTCGAACACATAACCAGCACCTCGTCAATGAATGCAACGTCGAAGCCTGGCTGATGTACCTCATCGGAACCACTTTGTATTGACACCATAAAATATGAGTAGACCACGCAACGTCAAAAAACATCCCTGAAAACAAGCCGATCCACAAACACGACATTGAAGCCACCATCTAAGTTTCGGGTTCGGACGATCCCGTTCAGTGGACCTGCACACAGTGAGCAACAAGGTGATTTTGACGACGTATCCATGGGCTCAACTTTCGTCCTATTGACGGCACGCATTACCACGTCATCGGTTCCGCAGCCGGACAGTATCCCGTATCCCTATACAACGATACACATGAGGACATACCACAAGACTACACGCCCCACAGTTCTTGAAAGCCTCCAGTGAGATCGGTGCTTCAACCTTCGAAATGAAGAGCCGGCTCACTTTTTTTACAAAGCCATGAAAGTGACCTGCTTCAGCGTCGTCGAAAGAACCATCTCATTACATACCAACACTGTTACGAGCAGCATCACTCGTCAACAACTACACGATCACTTCATGAGAGATGCACCCTGTGGGTTATGGTAATCATGCGTGGAGTCCCAAAAACAGTCTATTGTTGGCAAACGTGCGACGAGGATATTTTGGCAATGACAAGGCAACTTTGCAAGCCATTGACTTGCCAAGTAGTGGGCTTCTTTGTCAACTCCAATGGTCAACATTGTCTGCCTCTGAGATTCATTGGACCTCATGCTCGAACGCACCAGGACACACTGTGATGACACGCAGGAGATGGCATTTCTCGAACACTTCCATCTTTGGAACAATGATCCCCCGGAGTGTGTGTTATCCATCAATAGACTCTTCGACGTTATCCTCAAAATCCTCAAGGACTGGTGGATTTCCCCGTACAAACTTTAGTAACAATTGAGAAAAGCGTTAGAAGCTATCAAGATTAGCATACACTGATTAACATCGGGGCCGCACGTTTATGCTTCGCTGATATACCAATGTACTGTTTATGGAGTGATTTTGCACATTTTACAAAAATATGGCTGTTCTTGGAGGACGAAAAAAAAAACGCCAAGTCCACGCGGTAGGCACAGCACAGTCACAGCGAAAGCTAGAAAAGCGCCCTTTCAGAGCCCTTTTCTAATTACTCTATGGCTAAGTACTGCAAGCACACATGGTTGATACCCACAACGGCTATAATAATAAAAGTTTTAGGCTAGTAGGCTGGCTTTCACCATGCCATTTTTTTTCATTCTTCTGAGAAGCGTGGTATCCGCTAAACAATTGTTCAGGAGTGGCTGACGGCGATGAGGAATAATGCCTGAAGTGGGTATGTGCCACAGTTAGTAGGTGATCAAGAACGAGCTTTTGTAATAGGTTGGACCATAGGATGACCCACTCGTTACGCTATTCACATTGTGTGACGCCTGGTTGTTATTTTGCTCTTCTAAAAGGCTTTATTACTCTTTTAATAACGCAATTTCTTTGCCGGCATCAAGCCTGCCTAAGGCAAGTTTGCGAACGAGTACCAAGCACCAACGTGGTTCAGGCCCGCAGAATACTGGGCTAGCATCCAGCGGACCAGCATTGGAGCCCCACTGTGTTATTGGCAGTATATATATAGCGTTTTTTGCTAATGTTACGCGTTGCGGTTACGGACACCGGCGGCAGTAACGGCGGCGGACAACTACGGCTCTGCGCGCGACCCCAGTTGGGATCTTTATTTATTTATTTATTTATTCATTTACGAATACTGCAATCCCTACTAGGGATTTTCGCTGAGTGGGTTACATGAATTACAGGAATGCTCAATGTGAAGACAAACAAATTTTCAAAACAGGAAGATAAAAACACACAGAAACAAAAGTACGCACAAAGCAACCCAGATATGCGAAAATTCGAACGTTTATGGGGACAGAGCCTAATTGGCATGCTCTATTAAACACTGTTAATAAGGCTAGAAGAAAACAATGTTAAGGATGGCTGTAAAACTTTGATATTGGTTAGTTTGTTCCAGTCGTTTATAGTTTCGTGGAAAGAATGAATATTCAAAGCAGTTGTTACGGGTTGCATAGGGTGTTATTTTGCGCTCACGCCTTTGTCGAGTTGCTTATCCGGACGAAAATGAAAGAACTTCAGAAGTGTCTATCTTGTAATGTCCCTTTATTAGTTGATATAGAAATTTTAGTATAGATAAGCGGTTTCTTTCTGTTAGTGTTGGTAGATTAGCTCGAGATGAAAGTTCCGTAATTGAAGTGCGCCCGAAGCTGTTATAAATAAAACCAATGGCCTTTTTTGTGCTCTTTCTAGCTTGTTGATATTAGTTTTGGTAAAAGGGTCCCCTATATTGGAAGCATAACAGCATCTCATCACAGCTTTCACTGTAAAAACGAGGAAAGGTGTGAAGGGGTGGAGCGCAAGCTTTATACTTCTCATTGGCCATATTTTGCATCAAAATGTATAGGCACTGGCATGCACAGAAAGCCAGGCTCGCATAGAGCACAAACCACACATCGAGCCACACCACGTAAGTTCTTGGGTGATGATTTTAGAGCGAAAGCCGTTATGAGATCACAACTCGGGTCACGCGCTGTTGTCCGCCACCGCCTGTGATGTCCGTAACTGCATTGCGCAAGATTAGAAAAAAAAACTCGCAACAAAGACACAATGGGGCGAAGAAACTCGGGTCTACTGGGTGCCAGCCCAGTATTCTACCACTGAGCTACACCGATGCTTGTGACTTGTTGGCAAACTTAGCCCTAAAGTCACAGTGGGGCTCGAACCCGGGTCCGCTGGGTGCTAGCCCAGTATACCACTGAGCTACGCTGCTTGTGACTTGCTGGCAAACTTGCCTTAGGGAGGATTGATGTCGGAAAGCAATCACGTTAATGCGAGTTATAAAGCGTTTTAAAACAGCAACAGAAGAACCAGTCGTTGCATGCGCACGTCGCATTGTGGACAATGCGAATAGCGTAACGAGTAGGCCGTCCCGAGCTCCAAACCATCACAAAAGCTTGTTCTTCTTCTCCTATTAGCTGTGGCGCATACCCATTTCAGCCGTAATTCCTCATCGTTGTCAGCCACTGCATTAACAATTGGCACGGAATTCCTGGCAAGTGTTTAGTGGATATCAAGCTTCTGAGAAGAATGACAAAATATAGCATAGCAAATGCCAGCCTACTAACCAAAAGTCTAATATTAATGCCCTATAGTGGGTATCAAGCTGGTGTACTTGAAGTAGTTACCCAATGAGTATTTTGAAATCGCTCTGAGAGGCCGCCCTTTTAGCTTTAGCTTTGACAGTGTTGCGCCTTCCGCGCAGGCCTGGCGTTTCTATTTGGCCTTTGTTACAATACCCCTTAACAAATAGTAAGCTGAATTTTTTCATGTTGCCGCCCATTTAGAGTTATGTAGAAGCTCCTGCATTATTATGCCTGCAATAAAAAAAAAAACCTTTTTTTTTCCGTCTACGTTCTCCCGGAGATGAAGTCCTCAAGTCAGGAAAGAGCTCAGAGGCTAATTCGAACTTGTGGTCTGTTAACGCAAAGCCCTTCTAAATTGATTATTAACGGGGTAGGTCGGGAAAGCTACTACAGGGACGAAATTGAGTAGATTGATGATTGATATGTGGGGTTTAACCTCCCAAAACCACCATATGATTATTAGAGACGCCGTAGTGGAGGGATTAGAAAATTTCGACCATTTGGAGTTCTTTGTTGTGCACCCAAATCTGAGCACACGGGCCTACAATATTTCTGCCTTCATTGAAAATGCAGCAGCCGCAGCCGGGTTTTGATCCCGCGACATGTGGGTCAGCAGCCGAGTACCTTAGCCCCTAAACCACCGCAGCTGGGCAGAAAATTCAGTAGAGGCTGCATGCTTAGCTTGAAGAAATTATCAGTCTTTTCTCAAACATCGTGTTAAGGCCGCTTTGTTAGAAATGGTGTGTTTTTTTCCTGGTAGGTATGTGAACAAAGTGGCCCCACTCCCAGCTCAATATTCTTCAAACCTCCTGGCCTACTTACAAACGACAACGGCGATGAGACAAAGAAAAAAACGCTGTAAGTGAATAATGATGTTTGATATCTTATATTAGCAATGACTATAGAGTCTGATACCTTGATTGGTGCTCTCAGTTATTTGACACCGCTACGAGCGACGCTAATCTGATGGTAATAAACACGCTTGACACACGTGTACGTATGTCCTACATCTATCATGACGATAGCTCACTGGTCATGCATAAACAGACCAAGGATTCAACGCACCACGCGAGCATTCTTTTTTTTCGAATATATTTTTGTTTATTTATTACGACGCCTCGCAATTTCGGATGAGTAACGTGTTTCCGAGGTCGCTGTGACAGAGAGACATTGTCGTGCTATCCGAGCCGGTTGTCAGATGACGCCACGAAAAAAGAGTTATGGTCGATCGCCAAAGCGCGGGCCAAGTAGCGGGACAACAAACGAGGGTGTGGCAGCGGTTAGACATCTACGGACGTCGGTAGCAGCGCGGCTGCTCTCGACACCGCCTGCTTTCGTGACGCCTTCTTTAGTAGCAGTGGTGGTGGTGCCGTCGCGCCAGCCCCCCTCTCTGCGAGTGCAGGGAGTGGCAACGTTCAGTGTGCCGAGACGGAAAGCAAGTGCCCGCAACGACGAGTGCGAGCGAAATCACCGCATCCTTATAACAAGCCTGTAGGTTTATCCGCCTCTCGTTCTACGCTTCGCTCTAATCTCAGCACAGATGGCTTATGGACGTTGGAGAATATGCCGGTTTGTGGCAATAGCCAGATAATACAGTAGCAGTGAATTCGAAGCCTATAACTTAGAGGTACGCAGAAAATTTATTTCACAAACACGAAGTTGGAATGAAGCCCTGTTTCTTCCGAGCCATAATGATGGAACCCTTATGTACCACGAATACAGTAAACACGAATATTCAAATAACGGCCTCAGGCGTCACAGAATTTTTATTGAGTTCTCGCTTCAAACGTCCTGTAGTTTTAGCATACGGATAACATGGCATAATTTATTGAGTGTTAATGAAGCTACCCACTTTCACACTGATTACTACAATACGGGCTGCATCAATCTGCTATAGTGCAATTAGGTAGGGCCTGTGCCCGAGGTATAATCTCTAAATATATATTAGCAAATTTTGGTTGCTTTCCTCGACAAGCATTATCTTTCGACCTGTGATCCCTTCAAAAAGGCTGCTTTCGTTTAAGTCGATTGACTGAAGTGGATATTTCTAACAGTGTGAAATTATAATTCTGTTTACAAATGAAAGGTAACTTTCCTAATGAACCTGAAGCTTGGCCTTGTTACATTCTTAGCAGCATGCTTTCCCCTCTCTTGAATACCCAGTATAAGTTTGTTATACAGACGCCTTCCTGATTGACTTCCCTATCTTCTTCCTTTCTCTTTCGTACCGCTTTCCAGAAGTTAATTTGTTAAAACTAACATGTAAAGAAAGAAGAACAACCAGAGCATATAAACTGTATTTGTCCCACGATCTTTTTTAAGTAGGCGTGAATGTATCCACATTCCGATTCATCAAGCATACAAATGAAAAATTGCTATAAAAAATTCCACATAGGTGTACATAAAAACGGAACAATGATATGACAGTATGGTGCCCCCCCCCCCCTTAAATCATTTCTTACAAATGCTGCCTGGGCGAAGCTTGCTCTAAAGCACAAGTTTCTTTGCTAACACCCAATTGGTTTCGTCATGGGCGTAATCCACTAAGTAGACTAGAAAGCATGCACCAGGTGGGCAAACGCCGCCAACCGTACTTTCCTTAGAGAAGCGCTAGTCACCTCGTGTATGTGAAGTGAATAAATGAAAGAAAAGATGAGCGCAACCCATGCAATGTGGAAATTCATTTCATGAGGCGCAGTCAACGAGTAGCAACTACCGCCGGATTATTTTTGTGAGCCAAGTGTTACGAAGTGAACCGAAATCCTTCATTAGAAAGAGCAGTTGTGCACAATTGAGTGCTTCTATATGGCCGGTCGAAAACGCTAGTGGGAGGAGAACTCTTTAACCGACGTAACGCCGGCTCTCACGTTAGAGCAGAGATGTCTATTTTACAGCCACAAAACTCCCGCAACAGTGTGGTGATGGTCGCATCATACGGAGTGGTAGTAGGCAATTTAGGCGACGCTCGATTATGTCGTGTAATTATAGCTGTAAATATTTTATACATTAGAACGCACACACACACACACACACACACACATATATATGTATATGTATATATATATATGTATATATATATGGGAAATAGGTGTATACCTAAAGGCTCGTTTTTCTGTGTTTTGACACAATAATAATGAGAACTAACAGAAAATAATGCCAAGGAATGTAGGGAAGTTTTTAGAACCAATGTATTGTATATGAGGAGAAAGAAAAGTGGGTGAAAAAATAACTTGCTGTGAGCAGGAATCGAACCTACGATCTTCAACTAATGCGTTCGATGCTCTACCACTGAGCTATCAGGGCGGCTATCCGCCCCAGTCAATTTATTGAGTTTATATGTGGTGCGCTCGAGGCCATTTCGAAACGGCCGCGAGCGCATCATCAGTGTGGCATGTAGTCAGGTTAAATGACACGCATGCTATGATTTTATGTTAGGGTCTGTCGCTTAAGTTCACCTTGCAGTCATGTTATACCATACCAGTTTTCCGACATGTCATGAGAAAGAAACTATCGGAAGAGCAGCAAGTCCATGAAATGTAATGCATTACATTATTGACATACATAAATTCTCATGTTATGACTAGTCACTTATGCTCGGCATACAGTCATGTTATGCCATACCAATTTTGATATCGATGCTATTATCGAAACAGCTTGGTAGGCGGCTTGACAGACAGACAGACAGACAGACAGACAGACAGACAGACAGACAGACAGATAGATAGACAGATAGATAGATAGACAGATATATAGACAGATAGATATACAGATAGATATATATATAGATAGATACATAGATAGATAGATAGATAGATAGATAGATCTATATATAGATAGATAGATAGATCTATATATAGATAGTTAAATAGATCGATAGATAGATAGTTAGATAGATAGTTAGATAGATAGATAGATAGATAGATAGATAGATAGATAGATAGATAGATAGATCTATAGATAGATAGATAGATAGATAGATAGATAGATCTATAGATAGATAGATAGATAGATAGATAGATAGATAGATAGATAGATAGATAGATAGACAGATAGATAGATAGATAGATAGATAGATAGATAGATAGATAGATAGATAGATAGATAGATAGATAGATACGCTCACGTCACTGAAGTTCCCTAGGAAATGCTCAGCATTTAATAGTTTGCTGTTTGAATCTTGAAGGAGGCGCTTCTTCGTGGCTCCATGGCTGACGCCTCGAGCTCAGATTCCAAGGTGAAAGGTTTTATTTCACGCGCCGGAGTCTTTTTCTGGATTATTCTGCCTTTTTACGTTTTCATATATATTATTACGTATAAATATATGGTCAATGACCACTACGCTGACGTGGGCGGCAAAATCTTGTCGAGGTGGTCTATATAATTGCTTTCGCAATAAAAATGGCCCCGTATCGGCATGTTACACTGCAAATGTCGTCGAAAGACGATAGTTTTGAGTCTGGAGAGAGTGAACAACACGTTTATTTGATGTTCTGCCCAAGAAAATTGGTGAATAGTATTCTGGAGGCGCTGCGTCAGAGCGCCTCGAGTGTGCAGCGGAGGCGAACGAGTGCATCGAGTCACGTCGCACGTGAGACATGAGTGCTCTCTTGCAGTTATCTTGAAAAACGAAGCGCTCAGCGTGCACGCCCGTCATAAAGGCGATAAGGTGTAGAACGCAAGGCAACGGGCAGGTGCCGCCAGGTGTCGTCTTAGCGAAGCATTAGAAACGCCTTTTCTTGCAAACGTCGCATCATCAGCGCAGAGTGATAAATGCTACGGTCTTTAGAATTACTTTTGTACGCCTTGTCTAGTATAAAAGAAAACATACAGAATATTGACGTGTTGTTATGGTGCTTCAGTTATGGGCAACGATCGCTTTTATTTATTTATTTATTTATTTATTTATTTATTTAAATACCTTAAGAGCCCAGAGGGCATTACATAAGGGGGGATACATACAAAAGGTTACTATAGCATCAGTAAAACAACATGTCAGGGAGTAATACTAGTAATCAAACTGACCGATAGCCCAAACAACATTACTAATAACACAATAAGCAAAAACACAGTAAGTAGCTCACCATAACAGGAATTAACAATCGCACAAGTATGACTGCTGAAACTTGAGCAATGTTGGTGGGCGGTGCGCATTGGCTCCGCCGTTAAAGGTATCATTCGGTGTCCTTTGGAGTACCATCAAGAGCGGACATACAGACAATTGTACAGACAGACAGACAGACCAAACTTTTTGCGTCAAAGGTCCCC
Organism: Rhipicephalus annulatus; assembly: GCA_013436015.1. NCBI lineage: Eukaryota > Metazoa > Arthropoda > Arachnida > Ixodida > Ixodidae > Rhipicephalus > Rhipicephalus annulatus. Next base: position 56,223 of record WOVY01013269.1, on the reverse strand, counting down.
AAAAAGAATATCGTCTTTTAAAAAGCCACCTGCGCTTGGCACCCTGCTCGTCACGATGCACTGACGCACGCTTATCTCCTACGCTTACTTTACCCGGAGAAGGGGAGGGGGGGTGAGATGCTTTTGCACACGCACCCAACTCTCGGTGTGGAGAACCATGTGCCTTCGCCTTTCACCGGAACGATTGCGTTAGTTGCCGCACCCACAAAGATCACCTCGCTCCGCTGCACAGGCCCCGTTTGCGAAAAGAGCGCGCTTGGCGCACAATGCGCCGTTTACATAACAACTGGGACACTTGCTAGCTTGCACTAATCTGTACTTGTGATTACGTTTCGTGCGTCGTCTCTGTTCAAACAGCGCGTCATGCATCAAGTGGTAAATGTTGCTAGTTTGCTGTCATGAGGGTATGTTGTTTTCTTGCGTCATTTGCGCACGAGGCACGTTTCGATTTGCTTGTTTTCAGCGTTACATTCCAAGTTGTTGCTATCGAATTTGTTGCTTTGTCCTTGCGCCAAAACTGCGACTTTATTTCTAATGCTTTCACAGAGTGAGTGAGAAATACAGTAATATGACTGGCTTTTTGAATAAATATGCGAAGATACCACTTTTCGCTAACTCAGTCTTATACTGCAGCCTTCTAGTGCAGTGTACGCATGTATGCGAAATTGCATACCCTTTACTGTGGGAAACCAGACAAAGCATACAAAAAAGGTAGAAAAGTCTGAAGGTATGCAACAGAAGTTGTGCAGAAAAGGAAAAATCTGAAACAATGCTACGTGTAACAAAACAAAACAGATAAAATAAAAGGGTTATTTTTCTTTGTCATGTAGAAGGCGCTTGCACATACATGTTGAGCCCAGATTGCTCTGTTCCGAGCCCTTTTTTATGCCACCATGTACTAATTTAATTGGTGGTCGTTTTAAAGTGCTAGCATTCATGAGCTCTTTTTCAGAAATTTTAGTGTTGGTGTAGGTGTCGGCGTAGTCCTTAAGAAAAAAAAATCGTCATTAACGGAAATAATAAAAATCATGGGACTGAGGCAGAATTGAACCCAAACCTTATGCATGACAAAGAGGTGTTCTCTCATAGAACCATGCAAGTTCAGCTGTTGAATCATAGAACCACATTAGTGTTTCAACTTGTTCCGTAAAAGAAACGACAATAAATTAAAACGAGAGAGAGAGAGAGAGAGAGAGAAAGTCTTATAATAATGACACACGGTTATAGTGCGAGGAGTCGAGTTGCCTGGCAGCAAAGTGGAGTCGCACCATATACCGCACCATATCAATTGCGAACCGACTGGGTGATTAAGGGCCCATTCAAAGCAAAGCTATATGACAGTTATTATCCATCATTGTTAGCAAATCAGCACCAAAAAACTGTGCAGCTGTGTAGGTGCGCATGTTGCCTTACAGAGGCGTAGTTGGTACTTCGCCAAAAAGATGAATTATGACACAATGGGCACGCTAGGGTACTTTGTCAGTGGACGTGCTGGGATAGTTTGAAGGCTGGTAAGCTCATAGGAATTCCTTTCCTTGCGGCAAGGTTGAGACTTCCTCCGCTAAGCGATGCAATGCTAGCGATTAAGAAGGCAAGGCATATCGTGCTCAGTTATACTGTGGATTTCTAGTCTGGTCCAAATTGGATGCGTACCACCTGCTGCTCGGGCCTAAAGTGCCAACAACTGGCACGCGTATGCATGTGCCTACGCGTCAAAAGCGTCTAGTGGCGCCGGTGGAGGAAAAGGGCGCGCAACCACTGGCATGCGTCGACCGCGTCGGTCATGGAGGAAGAAAAAACATAGGAGAAACCCTGACGTCAATCTTTGTAAAGCCATGGTGAGGCCGGAAGTCGGCCATATTCACTGGGCAAATTCTTCTATCTTGTTTACAACCGAATGTAAAGCAGAACGCACGACTCTTTCTCCGGCTCGGAAAGCACGTGGGCTGCGCAGCGCGCGTGTCGTGACCATCCGAAACTAGTGGAACAAGGCTCAACACTCTTTGACAGCGTGACACCTTTGACCAAATCTATTCGTCCGAGTATTAACAGCGAGTAACAGCTCGCCGGCAACGAAACAAGTACAAAAGAACGTGCGCTAGATGCACTGACAACGGGGAGTGTTTTCACGTCATTAACCTAGCAACTGTACAGACATCATGATTGGTCGTGCGCCTTCTTCTACGGTTGAATTCTGACATGGGGCCAACGCAGCCATTCTATGACACAGCGCCCTTCCACTCTGCCCGTGTTCCGCGTGAAACTCACGGGCGTCAGCATTCTGCGACCATGGCGACTTGGAGCACGGTGCAAGTGATACTTGAACGCGGTTGCTCAAACGTTGAGATTGCAATTTTGGGGGCGATTATAACAAGCGGAACAGAAAAGGTGTTTGATTACGCACATGTAAGTTGTTATACTGTACACATACCGAACACGAAACTACGTATGCGCACATGGTCCTCATTGAGTCTTGCTGGGCGCAACAGTTTCGTCCGTTGCCACAAGCAGGAGCGCTGCACAACCGTCACTGACCTGCAAGGCGTTCGTAGTCGTTCCGCTTCATCATGGTGCCCAACGCGATTTCGCTGAACACTTCAAATGATGCATCCGCGTCATCCGCCGCATGACACATGGATATGCGCTCATTCTACGCACTGATGAGGCCCCGTGATGGACGAAAGGTTTTGTAAACGTTGCTAAGTGTTCAGCAACGGCCAGGAGAACACTGCGTAACCAATAACGCGGCGCAGAGCACGGATATTGTCCGCCACAGCTCATAACGAGACCTGCGGACTCGTGCACCCAAATTTGAGCACACGGGCCTACAACATGTCCACCTCCATTGGAAATGCAGCCGCCGCAGCCGGGATTCGATCCCGCGACCTGCGGGTCAGCAGCCGAATACCTCAGCCACTAGACCACCGTGGTGGGGCTCTTTGCTTAAAGCTGTCCTAGTTGCGCACAGGACGGTGCGTTTTAAACTGGAGGGAGTTCGTATGATCCCGAAGATATGATATCACGTTAAAATATTGATAGCGCTTTATCCACCACAGTTTTGACTATTTTAGAAGCAATTGACATCGTAGCGAGCAAAGTAACCACAGCGGTATGCACCAGAACTCAACGTCGGTGCGTGCGCCACTCCCGCGAACGAAAATTCACGTCTAGGATACTGTTCGTCTATCATAGGTGTGCACAGGGTTCTACTTAAGGAGGAGGGGGGGTGTAATCGCCGCAGTGCCCCTATCTTATTATGTGAATGTATGCGCTGCTTTAGCGCTCCCTCTTTATTATAATATTCTATGGAACTGACAGTGCGCTCCCCCCTCTCTCCGGTGACTAAGGGGCGGCTGCCCTTCTACTTATGTTTAAAAATCACGTTTATAAAAAACCAAGGTGTATAAGTTACCAGGTTGCTATACCTACACTACCAAATTCAGTATTATTATTATTGTGAATATCCTAGTATATTCAGTAAATTTACAATCCATAACTTACAGCACTCATTAACTTAATAACCACACCCAAAACTTCTTGATGTATTAGAGTCAATAGATTCTAGCCCTATGTAAACGGCTTTCGGATATTGTCAGCGATAGAAATATGCTCTGATGCAACAAACCACTCCTGGCTCTGAATGATGCAACAGATATTGTTCATATTATAGAAACTGTGTAGAATGTTTGTTAGCATTTTTGTAGGTGAAATACCCTTTGACACAACTAACTGTGCCTGCCACTTCATGATGTGACACATATTGGTCGTAATACTGTAAGCTCAATCCTGTATGGAAGACTTCTGGACGTTGTCTGTAGTCAATATATTCTCTAAAGCGACAAAGCGCACCCAATAATTCGTGATGTCACATATATCGTTCATAAGATTGCAACTGAACCCTGTGTGGAAGGCTTTTGATGATGTGTGTATTAGAAATATCCTCTAATGTAAGAAAGCACACCTGGCTCCTAATGATGCAACAGATATTGGTCATAACTCATATGATAGGAACCAAGCACTGCGTAGAATGCTTTTAGCATAATCTGCAGGCGAAATTTGCTCTAACGCCACTAACTGTCCCTGACACTTCAACATGTGACAGATATTACCCAAAAGACTGCAACTTAATCCTCTATGAAAGACTTCTGGATGTTCTCTAGAGTCAAAATATTCTCTAAACACACAAATAGACCCAACACTTTATGAAGTCACAGATATCGATAATAAGATTGCAACTGAACCCTGTATAGAAGGCTTTTGAACATTATCAGTAGTCGAAATATCATCTAAAGCGACAAACCACACCCGACACTTCTTGATGTCACCGATATCGATCATAATATTGCAATTAAACCCTGTATTGAGGGCTTTTGATGATGTCTGTATTAGAAATTTCCTCTAATGCAAGAAAGCACAGCTGGCACCCAATGACGCAATAGATATTGACATAACATAGCAAGCAAGCACTGCGTAGAATGTGTTTGGCTATTGTTTGTATTCGAAATATTGTCTAACGCAACTAACTATAACCCTGACTCTTCATGATGTGACAGATATTGCTCAAAAGGCTGCCACTGAATCTTATATGCGAGACTTCTGGACGTTGTCTGTAGTCAAAATATTATCTAAAAACACAAGTCGCACACAACACTTCATGAAGTCACAGATATTGGTAATAAGATTGCAACTGCACCCTGCGCGAAAGGTTTTAATATTGTTTTGAATGTTGTCTGTAGCCAAAATATTCTCCGCTGCCCCGACACTTCATGACGCAACAGATATCAGTCATAAAGTAGGAACTGAGCACTGCGTGGAACACTTTCGCAAGGTATATTTATTTATTTTCAAATACTGCAGCTCAATGCACGGCTACTGCAGGACTGATGTACACAGATACAATATGAAAGCATTGAATTAGTAGTATCACAATAAATGTTCTAACGTAAACAAATATCACTACCTCTTAAGTGCAGCCCGGTAAAAAATGAGAGAAATAGAAAAATGAGAGAAATAACACAAGTGCTTACAAAACATACGACTGTTATCACGAACCAAACCAACTAGATCATTCCAGTGTTTGATAACACTATCTGAATGTGTCCGAGAGCACTATAAGGCTTCTAAGCTGGATTCTGATTGCACATCAGTGCCGTGTTGAAGGCTTCTCTACTTTGCTGGTAGTTTAAACATCTGTTAACTTCTACAAAACGCATCTGACACTTTTTGATGAGACAGATATTGGTTTTCAGATTGCAGTCAAGCACTGTATAAAAGGCTTTCACGTGTCACCAGTAGTAAAAATACCCTAAATTGCAAAAAGCGTGCCCAAAATTTTCAATGTGACCGATACTGGTCACAGGATTGCACCAAAGCACTGTACAAAAGTTTTGACAAGCTTTCTACCATTAAACTGAATATCTTCATATTTTGAATATGCTTACGTGCATGCATATATAGTACAATTAATGCGTATACTTAAAACCTGAACAGAAATGAAGCAGCCCTTGGAAACACATACAAAGATTCAATATTCAAAACCATCTAATAATTTCTTCGGCTCATTACAGTCTGGAGGAACAGATAAATACAATCACATTCGCGAATGGTCTCATAAGTGACATGAGGCACTGTTTGCATTTCTTCTAAACAAAGTGCAGTACAGTACTAGTGCACCTTCTTTCATTCTGTGCATATTTGAGGTGACTTTCCCTTCCTACTATCGTGTCATCGTGCAGCTGATTTCAAGCAGGTGCTTTTCCCTTACAAGGTTTACAGTTATCTGTTCGGCTGTAAACAAAACTCGTGTTATAGTATAGTGAACTGTAAAACGACGGAGAAGCGCCATTTTATGCCTATAGCTATGAGTATCAGGATTAATTTGAAATTAAGAATGTGTGTGTTAGAATGCTTCCAAACAAAGTATGTGCTACTGAGCGTAGCAGAGAAGCAGAACAAGTGAGAAATGAAATAGCAGGCAATACCAGCAGCACTTAATCATGCAACTTTCTTTTTCGATCACCGCTGCAATGCACGTTCGAATTTATATCTTGTACATTAATGGAAATGAGACCGCTGACAGCTGAATGTGTCAGCGTCGCTGGTACCCAACACGAAATCACATCTTACTGCTACCAACCAGCGCACGCTTGTATTAGCTTGGCAACACAAGAAAACGATTTGCACCGAAACCAACGAATGTTTCAACGTTGTACTATCCGCGAATACACTTTTATAGGTACCTACGTTTTCTCATCATCCAGATGTGCTGCCTAGTGCGAATTTCGCTTTCAGCGATGATGAATACCGATGTTGAAAACAAACACAGCACCGATAAAAACTGCTCCGTGTGCACTACGCGATGTTTCGGGCGTCGTATATAGCGTCTATAGTGCGATGGAAACTGCCGTCAATTTTTTCAGCCGATGTTTCTCGCATGAGCTGGTTCATACGAACTCGATAGTAGAGGCCTACGCTGGATGCAGATGACACCACTCTGAATTGCCGCCGCGGTAGGCGAAGGGCTCATGCTCAAAGCTTCGAACCTCCGAAGCCTGTTTACACTCGTTTTAGCAAAGAAAAACACAGATCAAAGCACAGGAACACCGACATGCTCCAGTAGTCTGTACGATGTTTTCGCTCGGCCGAAAATCGCACTCATGACCGGCGCAAGCGCAGCCGGCCGGAATTCACTGAATTTGTCGGCGTCGCTCGAACTCGGCGCAAAATCGCATCACACTGGTAGCACTAGATTGCGATTACTGGTAGTTCTAGATTGCGAAGCGGTCAATCAGAAACGTTTGGAGTAGTTTCCGTGCTTGCTTCTAGCACTCGGCGATGCCTCCGAAGCGTAGGCCGTTAGGCAAAGCATTCGGAACCATCGCGGCCTCTGGTTGGTTGGCGCCGATGTACGCGTACGTGTTGTACGTGTGCCAAAAATGTCAATCCAGGTTTGACCCCTCGCGCCTCGTTGCCTATGCCCCTCCGACGCCATCGGCGAGAGGCACATTTGACGCTTCTGACGCGTTGGTGCGAGCATACACGTGCCAATGGTTGGCTCTTAAGCCCCGCGGTGTCGGCGGCGTCCACACTCACACTACGCATGCACAACTCTCCTCTTTCTCTCTACAACAGCTGTGCGTTACTCTCCCTACTTCTCTCCTACTACCTACTTGCACTCACTTCGCCTCTCTCCTCTAGGCATCCCTACCAAAGGCGCTACCACACCCACTGCTCATGCGCGTCCCCTTCCCTCTCTCCCCTTTCCCAGCTTACCCCTCTTCCGCCTTGCAACGTCCATAGAGCTTCCTCAAATTAACTCGAGTGGACTTTGGCACTGCGGTCGTTCAGCAACCCTGGGAATGATGGGTAGTACACGGATTCACTTCGTATTTTCACTTACGAGTGGCGAATCACACTTGTGGCTTCATTAATTGCTGTGTTACGGTTTCGTTTCGAAAAGAAAAAAACGAACCATTTTGAACTTCATGAGCGATTTCGAAATGGTAAGCTAGAATGTGTAACATGATGAGCGCCACTGCTGAATTTTGCCGATTGTTGTTTCATGACAAAGCTGCTTTATACCACACGAAACAAATTGAAACGTTAAGTGCAAATACTAGGCGAATCCGTTTATTACCCATAATTTTCATGCTCGCTGAAGCACCACGCATTGCAGCTCCTATACGCACTAGTGCAAAAGTTTCCTCGAGTGTATATGTAGGAAACTCTATGACAATGCCAACGTATGGAGCGTCTGCTAACCTACGCACATTCCCTCTCTCCTCTAAGCATTCCTCGCAACGGAGTTCACACAGCCATCGCACATGTGCGCCTCCTACCCACCCTCTCTTCTCCTACGCTCTCCTGCCTGTTGCCTCACAACGTCAACGCAGGCCAACACCCTCTAGAAATATATGAAGGTCTAAGCTATCTTTGCGTGACGTCACAAGATGGGGTGGATTGAAAAAAAGCTATGGCACGCTGTTCAAGAAAGGTTGTCTCGCAGGTGCACTGCAGTTAAAAAATTCTTTTCTGCAAGAACAGCAATGCATGTACCTAAAAAATAGAATGCCGGAAAACTGTAGCAGCAAAACATTTATTTACGAAACTACTTTCTTTTTGTACTCGCTTTATATAGAAGCAATGCATGAAGTTATTTGGTCTCGAGAGTTGTGTCTTTCCTTTTTTTATTTGTCGACAGCATCGAGAAGTATGTCGTTCACCTTCTTACAGAAGTTGTTTAGCACAATGTTGGTGCTGCACAGCAGGATGTATTAAACACTAATTCACGTATGTGGCGATTCTCACACGTATTGAAGCCGGACTGCTGTTCACTAGCCAGCAATTGTAGCGCCTTTTCGTTACGACCTGGCGTGTTTAAGGCATTGTAAGCAGTGCTAGCTCTATAGCGAGCTTTTCTACTACAACGTAGCTGAGGTAACCTAGTTAAGTTCAAACATTGATGAACAAACTAAAGCTTCTCAGTCCAGCTGCTTTACAATACCATAATGTTCGTTTGTCGCGGAGACTGTGATCTACTTGTCCACGGTCATTAAGTCCCTGCGTTGCTCCAGTTCAACTTTTTACGGGCCCGTATACTGCATAACCTACAACGTAAACGAGTACTGGGAGGACGTCCTGTATCTTCGCAAGAGTCTGGCTGGTAACAACAACACTGCTGCGGGAAAGCAATGACTCGACTTGCTTTCGGAAACATTCGCAGTGCTGGTCAAGGGAAATTGTAGGCAAGGTGCTCCGCTGGCTAGCTTGTTTTAAAATTCATATATCTGCCTGATGTAGATGTGATATTGAGCACCTGTGAGCCGATTATACTTTCCAAACCAATTTTCAAGGCAATCTGACTGAATCTTCCTAAAAAAGGACATGCGACAATCTAATCTCTTCGAAGATGTACCTAGCGAGCTCAGAAAACGCATAGGTGGTGTGGTCGAGAGCAGCGTGAGTCTGTCAGGTTACCCTAGTCAAAACCCCTGTTTTTCTACTCATTCAGCCACATCAGAAACATAAGCAATAGGTCAATTTTTGAATCGTTCTCAATTGAAAGCACTGCATGTTGAAAGTTATCTCTAACCGTTTCTGCCTTCCATTAAGTTTTGACGTTTACAATTTTCCTCCACTTGGGTATAATCTCGATGAATGTAGCCGTGGCATCAAGAAAGAATAGCTTGTGCTTTGTCCCAAGAGCACGTAACGTCTCTGATAAACAATCACTGAAGATTTGTAAAGCAAGCTTTACATCCGGCTTTCCAACACTCGAATGGTAGAGGGCTTTTCTTGACAGCCCGTAGCCACAATTCAACAGCTAGTCACACTCTTTGCTGCGAACGTCCCTGATTGTTGCGAATGACGCTGTTTGCATTCGCTCCAATTCTGGCGTTTCTCCTCGGATCTCCGGGAAGTAGAAACAAATTTGGTCATTCTTCTGATTGATCAAGTATAAATGCATTTTAAAATGTGCACCGGTCTATAACTAACCACATCGGCTCAGAAAGGTCTGATGAATGCTGTTACACATGTCTGTTACCGAAAGGGTATTCAAAAAGTGACATTCTTTATCTGTAGGCAGAGTTGTTGTCGCTGACGACGCACAAAACCAGGTACTCAATCTTTTCCAGCCCACAAATCACGTCATTTAGCGTCTTCTTCAGGAACTCCGTCTCTACTTGGTGCACCAGCACAATGTGCCTACTTCCTTGATTTTACTCGTCAGGCTGCACGTCGTGAAAACGAGTGCAAGGTTAGCAGCTTCATTTCTATTCAGAGCAGCGCTAGTAATACTGCCTCCTTTGCAGTCAAAGTAAGTTTTCATGTGTATTTCCTTAACCATAACTGTTACAAAGCACCGGTCATCTTTCAAGACAGAAATTCTTGTCATGTAGCTGAGAAATGTTTCATTCTGATGCTCTTGTTGAGTACTCATACCATAAGACGAGCACACTAATTTTATCGTTATATAATGCGGCAAGGTGTTGCTTCCATGGCTACGTACGAACGCATACGCAATGACCATTGTAATGAAAACAATACAGCAAAACATCATGAAATCAGCAGAGTAGCGCCTTCGCAGTTTTTTCGAGAAGTGCAAGGTGACTTGATTTTTGAGAAATAGAATACAGATGGCGTCGTCTTCAGCTTGGGAAGTGCAAAGCTGATCAAGTAGTAAACAAACAGCTTCGCAAATTTCGGTGACTGAGTTGGAAATTAGGTCACCGTCAAACTTCTCAATGCCTTTCAGATGTTCCACCCTACGCCTTTCAATATTAGCGATTTCGGGAACGCAGACATTTCCACCTAGCTTTTTTACGGCCATTTTTGTAACGTCTACTGTCACGCTCAAGTCTCTTTTCACGCAAACAGAGTATTTCAACCGCGGCGCTTCATGGACGACAACATGAATAAGAAGACTCATTTCTTTTAATAAAATCCTACAACTTTATTCCTTGCGGCTCTTTAAGTGCTAGGCAACTTTGCTCAAATTGTTGACTTTATCCTCCTCGCGTGCTCTGACAAATGCCTCGTTGGATTCAGTGATGGATTTCTAAAGGGCATCCTTCTTTATGCACACGCGCTTGGAGTCAGGATCTTCCCTCTTTGCGGTCTGTCTGGACAAGTAGCTCGAGCTATTCGGAAACATCGGTGGTACAGCGTCTGCGGAAAAGCGCACATGAGATAGCGGCACTGTCATAACGTGGCCAGTTTCTTGATCTGTATGCGTCCCTTCTCGAATAATGTCCTCGTCTATGAATTGAAGTTCACATGCCTGGAAAAAATGTTGGTAGATCCCACGTGCAGCTGGGAATCGATTATATGCGAAGCACGAGGAAGGAAGGGTTCATATCTTAATTTAAAATCAGCACAACCTTACGGCGCAGACATGAATTATGTCTTACATGACATCCATGTCAAGAAGATCATGTTTAGACGTGTCATTTACCTTCGCCGTCTATTCTCGTCACGTGCTACCAAATTTGGTATATGTAGAGTTAGCGAAACGGCCAATAGTGCCCTATGAGCGTAGCATGTAGTCATGTTTCTTTGACACGCATGTCATTATATCATGTTTGTACTTGTCATTAACCTTCATCATCTATTCGTGTCACGTGATACCAAATTTTGTGTATGTTCAGCTAGAGAAACGGCCGCCAGCACGCTATGAGTGCTGCATGTAGTCATGTTTTACATATTATGCATGTCATGATTATCATGTTTGCACCAACCCTATACAATCTTCATCTATTCCTGTCCCATATTACCAAATTTTGTGTCTGTAAAACCAGCGAAACGACCGCAAGTGCATTAGGAGTGTGGGGTGTAGTCATGGAGTTACATAACACGCATGTCATAACTTGCATGTTAGAATCTATCACTTGTGTTCGCCATGCTATCATGTTATACCATACCAGTTTTGCGACATGTCTTGTGAAAAAAACCCCCGCGAGAGCAGCAAAACCATGAAATTCAAATTATTACATTCATGACATACATATCACGAGTTTCTTGTTACAACCAGTCACTTATGCTCGTCATGCAGTTATGTTAGCCACGCCAACTTTCGTAACGAAACCATTATCAAAATGGCCAGGAGAGCTAAAAGTAGTAGGCGACTAGATAGATAGATAGATAGATAGATAGATAGATAGATAGATAGATAGATAGATAGATAGATAGATAGATAGATAGATAGATAGATAGATAGATAGATAGATAGATAGATAGATAGATAGATAGATAGATAGATAGATAGATAGATAGATAGATAGATAGATAGATAGATAGATAGATAGATAGATAGATAGATAGATCTGAGCGTCTTTCCTGTCAAGTGCTTCCTTCCTTCTACCTAGTGGCCCAAATATTTCCCCTTTATTTAGACAGCTTACGTGGTGCTGAAAACGCTACTCGTACAGCAGACTTTGTTCCTCCTTTTTTTTGAGACTATGCCAAAGTCCGTAAAAATAAGGAATTGCTTCCACTAATCGGGCTAACAACCATTATTGGGATTATTCACAGACACAGAGTTTTCTGTTTGACAGCACGTGCACTCACACAAGTCCCGCATACTTAATTTCACCGTCATCCCGATGTGGCTTTTTATATAAATATTCATTTGTTGACAGCAGTCATTGCTCTTGAAGAAAATTCTCATTGTTAAAAATTTTAAAACTACTTGTTTTGCGCAGTTTTTCTACCAGATATCACCTGCGCAGAGTCCTACTTTTGAAGTATCCTGCCCTTTTTTAAACGACACATCGAAGGGGCTTTGCTAGTACAGTTGTTTCAAAAATTGTCTTTTTTTAGGTTGCAGACAAGGTATCTGCGTGCTTCTGCGGCGTTCTTTTACTGTGGCAGAAGGCATCTTCACATGCGTAGAAACATTAATTACAACAGTAATATTAAATTTTAAACAATTAACTTTTTGAGGAGTGGAAGTAAGCGGTTCAGTCATATAGGGGTATTCAAGTCCCTTCTGCGATTCATCCATAGCCACTTAGAAGTTTCTGAAAGGCGGCCACTGGTAATCACCATGGGGTGACGAAATCTGGCTAATAAGGCAGGCCAAACTGAAACCAACGCACTGAACAGCGCACTTACTATTCACTTCCAAAGCACTCTCAATGACGGAACTGTTGCCCTCGCATCGAGGGAGGAGGATAAGCGAGCGTCCGTAAGCAACCATGCTACGAAAAAGCGCTGCCACGAATTAAAGTATCTACAATGACAGTTGATAATGACTGATCATGTTGAAAGTATTGGGCTTGCTTCTTAGGCTAGGTTTAACCGAATTCGTTTTGATATAGTTTTCATAAGGACTGGTGTACTAAAGAACAGTTCGAAACCTTTTGAAAGGAAACATCAACGTCAAGTTATTTTCAATAAATGCGGAGCTTTTATTGGTAAACGAAGGGAACGTTCACCATATAGACTCCTACGTAGGGGACGTTTCAGTAACTGCACAACTGAAGAGGGGTGTGGGGGGCAACTAAAATAAGCATGACATGACACGCGTATATGACGACAAATGACAACTGACATGCGATGAGATGAACACAAATGACACAAAAGCCATGCTTAGAATACGTCGTGACACTGTCCGAGTATGTTTCATGAACACTATATACATCAGAACGTGTGTAGCGCCAACAGCAGGCGTTACAATGGGAAAAAGTCAAAAAGAAAGAGGTTAACCTCACTTACGCCTACTTACAAGAAGTAAGTATAAGCTGTGCCTGGCGAATCATGCGGATTTTTACAGAAATCGAAAATAACAAGAAACCTTGCTGTTATCCTAAGTGTGATAAGGAAGGGGAAAGGCTGTACCACAAAGATTAATGGTATGTCATGATATAAATCACATGCATGTGTATGTCACCACATGACCGGCATTAATAAGATTGTGTTCATGACTGTTTTAGTGAGGTGCCAGAATATGCTTGTCGTAACGCAATTACACAAGAATCCCGTTATAACATATACCACATTTACCCGCGCAATGCGAGTAGTATTGCTATAAATGTCGACTAATGTTGGCTAGCATTGGCTATAATTCCGGCTTGCATTGTACTAACTGTCGGTAAGTTTTTTCCTGATATTGCCTACAGTCCTGAATTGTTGAATATTGGCTTTTATTTATAAAATTTGTAATATTTTATTTTATTCATAAAATTTATAATAAAAATGATAAAATTTGCACAGATCTACCTACATATATCTGCCCCATCCTTACGAACTGTACCGTAAGTCAACACCATACACCATAAGAGCACGCCAAGGAACGCTGGTGTCGAAAGGGACGCCAACGCACCGGAACCTTCATCTCTAAAATGCTTTGCTTATCAAACAACGCAGCATAGCTAGGAGCTTCCAGGCAGCTTCGAATAACATCCATTTCCACTGAATGTGGGATCTGCCGGAATTTTCGCGGGAAGTTTTTGTGAGGTGTGGATTTCGTTGGTGACGGTGGCGGTGGTGGCATAATTCGCGGGACACGCGGGACTGGTGGGTTTACAGAAAATCGGGTGTTCACAAATAGGCTCTCGAAAGTGCGCTAGTCTCATGTGTGTTTCTATGTACAGTTTCTCATAAACTGTTTTGCCCTCCCGAGTACGGGCTTGTCGGTAATCTGCCACTTCTGATGCAGAAACGTTTTTTTTTTACTTATTGAGGTTTCTTCGAATTTCAAGCTGTTACATCTTATTCTTGTCAAGATGTGAGCGTATGCAGTACCGTCGTTGTTGCCGCCTCTAAAAACTGAAGTTTTGCGACCCATTCCCGGAAGGAATGTAGGAAACGTTAGGAGGGACTAATGCACAATGCGATAAAAAATAAAGAATGAAGGAAAGAAAGAAGGCAAGGAAGAATAAAAAAAGATAAACAAGGATTGTACATGTCTGGCCTGCGCATGTCATTATTGGCTTTCCCTCTTTTTCTAATCGTGTAACAGCTCCTAAATTTTTTTCTAATGTACAAGTTATAAAGTGATTGTGTAAATTAATTATACTTTTTGCGCAGTAATGGCTATCCCTGAAATGTCCCACCATAGTCAAGTGATATAATGACACTAGTCCGCAAAAATCAAGCGAACATTTCCTGGCATTACGAAAAGTTTGACCTAATACAAGTTAAAAATCAGTTCAACAGGCCAAAGATGCTTGCTGCATTGTTACATCAATTTCATTTCATAGCTGAGATCTGCAAAGGTGATAGCCATTGATTGACCTCGGGCTAAAGTTGTGTGAATTTAGATTTCACCTTCACATCAAATAAAGTTTGCACGCAGGAAAAATGTTATTCACGTGCGTGCAGGACGAAGGTAAAAGGTAGTATTATTATCATAAGAATATTATTTTCGCCAAACTAATGAGTAAACAAAACGCGGTAGATGTACGTGAACTTGCAAGTTAGCTCATTTATTTGCAAGGAAGTGGACGATTGGATGCAAAACTTTTCTTCATTCAATGCTTACACATGCAGTTGTATTGTTTCTCCCCTTTGCAAATAAGATATAGCATTGCCATTGCCTCCATTTGAAGATATTTGCGGCCAAGTCATTTTTATCGCCTTAGTGAAAACGAATCACCGGTATGAAAGATAAACTGCCCAATGCCTATTCTTCTTCAGTCTTTGTGATAGATAAATGATTTAAATATAAAACAAGTGAACTTAGGAAACTCGGTTCGATCGCAGTGCGCAGAGAGGTTTTCCTCGAGATCCGGATAAGAGCCTATACAAGAATCTTAAACAAAGCTTTTCTGTACACACGCGGGGGGGGGGGTGGCAACATTCTCAATATACTGGGAAGGACAATGATTGCAGAAAGATTAATCTCGGCCTTGTACAGCCAAATGTTATTTCTGCATGCTCTTCTCTCCATGCCCTGGCGCCATTATATATTTAGCCTGCAACACGCTACTCACTTAAACAATAACAATAAAGTTGGCAGAATTAGAAGCCGCCAGAATTATCGAGCTGATTTTCAGAATCAGATTAAAAACATCAACGCCGGCATGTATCTAGTTCCTTGTTTATGACGATGAGTGGTAAAAAAAAACTTCTCAGAAAGCTCAAGACTACAAAAAGAAAAAAAAGTATTACCCAAACTACTACACTGCTTTTACTATCACGTATCATTTCACTTTGTTGCTGATAACAACCCCCAATTTCTTTGTTTTTGGCTGAGATGACGCTCACGCGAAATCATCCAGACATTGGAAAATGCGGCCAGGACATTGATTGATTGATATGAGGGGTTTAAAGTTTCCAAAACCACCATATGATTATGAGAGAGGCCGTAGTGGAGGGCTCCAGAAATTTAGACCACCTGGGGTTCTTAAGCGTGCACCCAAATCTGAACACATGGGCCTACAACATTTCCGCCTACATCGAAAACGTATCCGCGCAGCCGGGATTTAAACCCATGACCTGTGGGTCAGCAGCCGAGTACCTTAGTCACTAGACCACCGCGGCGGGGCATGGCCAGGACGGGACCTTATCATCGTTCGAAGTGATTACTTCATGAGGCTGAAGGTGCTCTGAAAATGATCACAGCTGGCACTGAAGAAAAAAAAAGAACGACAACTTTCAAATTATGGCTGTTCAATTCATATGCGTTTGAATAAATGAAGAATATATCGCGGTAAGGTAGAGAGAGACAGAAAGTTCTTTTATGAAGAAAAGAATTGTGGCGGTTTATATACAGATATATATAGCAGCATCCAATTTTTAAATTGGATGTTGCTGAGAAGGAGAAGACATGTGTTCAAATATTTTACTAAAATCTAAAGTGCTGCTTGGGGTGTGGAGTGTATTGTACTTTAAAGGCAGGTTCTCTGTATTGGTAAGGCCTACATTCAATGCATTTTTTCAAGCGTGTGCTTACGAGATCCTGATCTGTTGGTTACTTGTCTTGTCTCGCAGAAAACCATGGTCGTGTGTCCGAACTACAACGTAGCAGCTGTGGCCGTGGCCAATGACTCGGTAGGGGTGACAGCATCATCCGCGGCTCCCTGGACTGAAGCACAGGCGCCCACAGATGAGCGTGCCATTGCGCAACTGAAGGAGGATATCAAGCTTCTAAAGTTCATCGCCTACGGCGTCATTTCATTTGTGATTATCGCGCTGGGAATCATCGGCAACTTGATCAACCTGGTGGTGCTGACACGGCCTAACTTGAAAGGCGTGACATTCGTATACCTCACGTGGCTGGCCACGTCGGACCTGCTGACGCTGGTAGTGGCCGTGTTCTCTATGTTGCGGCTGCACGGCATCCAGCCGCGCTCCTACCCAGCTGCTTTCTACTACGCGCACGTGGAGATGCCTCTCGTCAACGCACTCATGGCTAGCAGCGTGTTCATTGTACTGGCTGTCACTATGGATCGATACTGGTCTGTGTGCCGACCGACGCGCTACCGCGAGTTCCACAACGCACGACGCGCCAAGCTAGCCATATTGAGCGCCTTCGCGGGCGCCGCACTGCTCTACATACCCGTTGCTTTCCAAAAAATGCCGGTGCCCTTTTGGGACGAGCAGCTGAACATGACCCAGTACATGCCGTGCGACAACGTGGCTGTCACGGAGAAATGGGTTTTCAAAGCATATCTGTTCTTCAAAGAGGTGCTGGTCCGCCTCGGACCTGTGATTGTGGTTTCAACACTCAATACCACAATCATCATCACATTCCGTAAGGTGATGCGGAAGCGGCATCTGCTCACTAACAACGCCACTCGCGATTCAGGGAAATTTCTGGAAGAGAAGCGACTTGTAATGCTGCTCGCCGCCATCGTTATAATGTTCTGCGTCTGCATGACCCCTGCTGCTATTCTCACCATGCTTATCAGCGACGATAAAGAGCTGAATTACGGATTTCAACTCTTTAGGGCATTCGCCAATGACATGGAGATGGCTAATTTCGCAATGAACTTTTACGTCTACTGTTTGTGCAGCACCGAGATTCGAGAAACTTTCTTCCGTTTATTCCGTTTCTCGAGGCCACCTTCAACGGACGTGAGTTACGTCATCAGCAGCAAAACAGCTGTGGACGGCAGCACGAGGCTTTAAACAACTATTTGTGACAGAGAAAGCTGCATTATGTTTCGCCAGATCATTTAGTAGGACGAAAGCGCTTTGCTATTGGCAATGACTGTGATTATTTCCCTTTGTTGTGTCTATATGCCTCTTTACATAACTTTTCTGCCCCTACAAAACTACCCTATTTAATATTTAATATTTAATAGTACACAATTATCACCACCACCTACACCACGAACGTTGTTTAAATCAATTTACATACGCAAGCCCGAACGCTTGTGGAGGTGCGGAACTTGTGAGCGTACATTTCTGAAGTGCCCCATTTATCACAGCGTTGTGTAAATTCTTAATGGCATGATTTGGCCGCAAAAGAGACACACACAAGAAAAGGAACACTCAAACGACAAGCACAGGCGGCCGCCTGTGCCGCCTGTGCTTGTCGTTTGAGTGTTCCTTTTCTTGTGTGTGTCTCTTTTGCGGCCAAATCATGCCATTAAGTAAATACCAACTAGGCCAACAATCAGTATTATTACAGTGTAAATTCTTGCGGTTCAATTTCAGCTTTCACTGCGTCGTTTCACCCTAAGCAATCATAACTTTGTAAATATCTACAAAGTTATTTGTAGACAATAATATGATAGTTTTTTTGTAGAAGATATCACTGAAAGATTTCATCAGCGAATTCGCAAATAAAAAAAATTGTAACTAGAATACACATAAATATTTTTCTCGCTGTAATGTCAGTTTAGGGCCTGGTGTTTAAGAAAAAAATTTTTACTAACAACAATCTCAGTACATGTGCAGACTGAGATAAACCGCGACTTTGTTCACTTCATTATGTGCAAGACATTTCAACATTTCTTGTTAGCGTACCGAAGGTTTTTATTTATATGCATGAGCATTAACCCACATGTACTTGTGCTTATGGTTCACTACTGGAACGCCATCACGCCTGCTTGTGCATGAAATCATATAGTTTAGGTCCATTTTTAGTAACCTCCCGAAACCCTACACAGTTAAGGTTATTTTACTAAAAAATTGCATAACACGCATTTATATACTGAGACGTTATGTAGAAAGCCTGTGAAACTACCTATTTTAGCGCCAGCTTTTGTACAGAAAGCATTGCGAAGTCTTCTGAAACTGGTGAATCCTTGCAATCAAGCGCAAGTTTCTGAATTTTACTATGGCTTGTTTAACGGACCACCGAATCATTTCTCAGTCATAGTGGGGACATACTATTCTCTAATAGAAACCCGAGATCTGCACATCTGGGTGAAAGTTTGTAGACTTGCACTGGTTGTAGACTTCACAAGTAGAAAGCTAAATTGATCACTCTTCCCTGCGTATATTCTAACGATACCATAGTCATTCCTTCTAGTGGCGGAAATTTTTTTTAGCCTGCTCGAGCATCGTCAGCTGATTGACATACAAAGCTGCCTTTGCCGAAAAAGCTGTCAGGATGCAGGCTTCAAGTCCTACAAGCGAAAAACCTTCTGGGCGAGATACGAAAATAATGAGGCGAGTGAGACCATTGATAATGTTGCTGCGTATATCAATCAACGTAATTATCTAAACAGGATGACAAGCTCGCAATAGGAATCACACTTTTCTATTCGATATGACATGTGAACTTGTACGAGGAGTGCGTTGTTTCAAGATCACGTTGGTTCGCGCCGAAGGAAACATAACGTAATATGCTTAACCAACTCCCTTAACACTATCCCACTCCATCAAGAATGGTGTGGGCAATAAGGCCGTACCAAAGAGACAAGCGTTGCGCTCGTATTGTTCGCGTTAGAAGTGAGTATTAAAAAAACTCCTTTAGTGCTACAATTCTTGAAAGGCATATCAGCTTGTTTCAAGGCACTTATGATACTTCAAAGAAAAGCACCTCTTCAAAAAGTTAGCTCCTCGCAGTGTGATTAGGCACTCGACTACTAGTACTGAACGGCCAAACATCGAACACGTTTAGCCTTGTGAACACAATCGTAGACAACGCCTATTTAATACCCAACTACTTTTTTGTCTTGGTCACACTTGAAAGTTGAAAGGAAACGAATGATGCTAGGCAACTTAAACTGAATTCATGATGTTTGCCCCACACATTTAGAGAAACAATAGTAGTACTCAACGGGAACATTTCGTTCATTGTTCTAAACATTGTCTAAAATTCTAATCAGATAAAACTAAGATGTGCAAGAAAAGCACTTTTTTGAAAAGTTCAACTTATAATTGCAAGACAAAAAAAGCAGCCACGACACAAGCATTTGGTTGGAAGCTTGCGAAGTAACACCTAAGTCCCTAATGAATGAATTTTCTCTGGAAGATGGGAAAAGTAATTCGGAGCTCTCCTTTGCGGGATGTCTTGCAATCGAGCTATAGGTTTCGTTGTAAAACAAAGGCTTGTGTGACTCAGCATTTAGACAACGCTCCAATCGACAGGTCGAAACGCTGTCTCTTCGTCTTTGCCAGGACATTTTTCCGTAGAAATCATTTTCGAGGCTATTTTTTTTTTGGGGGGGGGAGGGGTTGATTTCACTAACATGCTTCCATGAGGCGTAAAATAGTGCATCATTTTGAAAATATATATGTAGTTATTTTGTCAGCATAAGTTCAGCAATGTTCCCCACATCCAGCAGCGCAGAACAGAATCACCCTGTGTGTCCCTAAGAAACAGGCTAACAACGGCCCCCGAACACTCCCAAGATGTTGCAAGAGGAGACAAGCAGATACGCTGCTTAGGACACACTTTCTATATTATAGGTATTTTAGTTTTAAAAAAAACCCAACACTCATCTCTTTATCGTTATGAGAGTATTCCCGGAAGGACAGGTGCTCAAAAAATTCAAGCCAATTAATACGACAACATAAAACATAGCTTTTTATAAATATTGCAGAGTAAAAAAAACAACCAGTTTACTGTTTCCTGACGTATCGTTACTTTTTACATTCTGCAGTAGTCGAGAAAAGCTGGACCGTTTCTAAGCTGACTGCAATGCATGATCTTCAAGCAAAGCGCGGTTGTTGTTGTATCTTTTTTATTGCTCTTATTAAACGAAAGTTTCAACAAATGAACCTATTTGAAACCGAGGCAAACGGAGCTAACCTTTTTGTACGAATTATGCTGATTTGCTGCAGCTGAATGGTTAGAATAATCTAACTATTGTTGAAGAGAACTGATTTAAATAATTGCGCGTAGTTATGCACAAAGGGAGTATGTATTTTTGGTTCACCTCAATGACCAGTGTGACGTGTCAAAACCCAAAGTCATATACACCATACTGTGCACTTTGTTTTCTTCCACCTTTGCCCGCACAACCCACTATGTGCATTGGACCATGCCTGTGCTCTGCCAAAGCAAGGTCATTATGGCCTGATTAAACCAATTCACTTCATCGCACATCAATACACACTCAGTAGAAGTTGCCAACGGACCAAGCACTGCCGCATGGACGCATAGTGTTGCAAGTTGGTGGTGACCATAGTGAGATTCAACCCATCATGAACTGCTGGTACGAGAAAACAACAAGAAATAATTCAGCACACCCTTCAAGAACTATTCTGACGTTGGCATGTCTTGACTGTGCAACGCATGAAATTGATGTGCAATTGTGCGAGTGTGTGGTGGCAATGACCAAAGAGTTGGTGACTTCCAAATGATCTACAATCCCCGTAGATTGCCAGAAAAAATACTATTTTTGGTGTACTTGGTGGCATAGGCCATGACAGTGCTCGCTTCCCGCTCATAAACTGAGAGTAGAACATGAACTGCGCACTCAAGAGAAACAATATTGTGCAATTAGGTCAGCCTCGTGAGGCTTTGTGCCATCCTTACCAATGGTGTTG
This sequence comes from Rhipicephalus annulatus, assembly GCA_013436015.1. Taxonomy (NCBI): domain Eukaryota; kingdom Metazoa; phylum Arthropoda; class Arachnida; order Ixodida; family Ixodidae; genus Rhipicephalus; species Rhipicephalus annulatus. The sequence continues at coordinate 34,830 of WOVY01013269.1, read as the reverse complement.
TATTTTGTGCGTGTTCGTCTGTCTCACCTCAAACACGTTTTACCGTGATTGAAACTTGTCAATACAGAAATTCTACATTGTTACATATATACTATGTAGTTCGCACGTGAAGACTAGTTCGCACGTGAAGACACAAATGTGCTGTGAAGAGAAAACCTGTGAGTTGTAACGTACAAAGTGATACAAGAAGGGTAATCGAAAAAAAAATGGAAAGAAAAACAAAAGAGTGCACTGCTCAGTGTTATTGCTGTTGTTGAATCCATCTACAAATAGTAGTCCCAGTTTATATCTGCTAAACTTAACTAGTTCTGCATATATTGTACATACACACACCTGCAATCTCGTTTTGTGCTGTGGGTTATCACCGTGTTCGTTTATTTAAAGGGAGCAGTTGTAGCTGCGGCACTAACTTCCTATGGATAGAATATGTTTGTGCAGGAGCCACTGTTGTTGTGTCGCAGCATCATTGTTTTAAGATCACCTTACTTATTATGTGCTTGAAACATTTGGTGGCAGTCCGTTGTTTCCTGACTGGTTTAGGTTAAGCAGCAGGCTTCGGAAAAGAGCTACAATGTGACCTACGGTTCGACCCAAGCAAATGCCTTTGTACTGTTACCGTTGCCACACAAACATGAATCTCACCTAAAACTCACTTTGTATCATCTGATAGCACAGTTTCGTTCATAAATTTGTTCTTTATCATGCACACCACTTCAAAAGGACTTCATATATGTGCGAGAATAATTAAAAGAATATTTCAAGCTAAGATGGCTTGAGTTAGTGTCTACACAACTGTCAAAATAACAGAGCTTCATAAATTTCTGAAACCTAGAACTCTAAAGGAATTGAGTTAGACGGACATCGTACACCACTTGAAAAATATATGACGCATTAGAATTTCAGAAACGTAGGAAAAAGTTCCCCATTGTGACTGCGATTTGTAATAACCCCACATAAGAAAACTACACACCCAAAGGACGAAACACCGCTAGAAAATTATCGCACTTCACAGAGGAAAAGATGCGCAAAGACTGATGTACCTGCTTAGAGCTGCAGTGTCTCGTACGAACTGTTAGCCATTGTAAAGCTAGCTCCTCTAAAAATAGGTGCATTGAAGAGATCATAGACGCATTCTAAATAAGTGTCATTATAAAAAATTTCGCCTACTCCCTTTAATAAATGGTTATTAGAAGGAGACTTTGAATAGACGGCTGTATAAATGGCAGGGGCGTAATTAATGTGACAGGTTATTGTTGGCTATCACCCAGCGTCCATTAAATCTGTAATGAAAATGAAAAGCAAAAACAAAACTGGAACAGGTGCTGTCTTTGGTGACCCTTTGGTTTAGAAGTGTACGTGCACATTGCTTACGAGCAAACTGCGAAACAAATGAATGCTTAAGACATGTTCCTTACTTCATTTTCTTTTTTTAGGAAGGCCCGAACACACTCTCTCATTAAAGCAAGGTAATACGTGCTATAAATTTTGATAAGACTTCAAATACTGTGAGCTTTCAAACAAAAAAAAAATCACAATAAGTGGAGTTGATATGTTAGTTAATGTGGTTGCTTCATACGGGAGTAAACAAGTGGACCGGCAGTCGTGATTGGCGTCACGTCAAAGCCATGTGGCCCTGTCTAAAGTAACGAACTCTATTCGGCGGATGTAGCAAAGGGCCGTGAATTAGCTCGATACGAGCGCTATGTAGAGAAACGCATTTCTGTTTTTGTCCTTGCTGTTCTTCCTCAAATCAATTTGCTGAAAATGAACCAATTGCTCTTTGGGAGGTGTTAGTAACAGTGAAAAGTGGCTTTGAGCAATATGTGAGTTGGCACTCCAGTGGTTTGTGAGAAGGTTAAGCTGGCACGCCTGGATAGAAGGAGGAGGAGGAATAAACTTTATTATAGGATACCAGCAGGTTTAGGTGGCCAGGCCTAAGCCTCCCGTGAGGGGACGTCAAGGGCTTGCCTCGTGGCTGCCTCACGGGCTTGCTGGGTCGCCCTGGTTTGGTTGTAAAGAGCGGGGCTCCGCAGAGCCTCATGGAGCTTCAACGAAAGGGTCATGGCGTCTGTAATTATTTTATTTGTAGGATGAAGGCATTTACAGTTATACATATTCGAATATCTGCGCACAGCTATAGCGCATCACGGCATTTAGCAGTTCATGTACCCCCTTCCCCCCAGTTTTAAGAAAAGGTGTGAGTTGTTTACGTCAGATGTATTTTACGTATATAAATTCCGCCAAAGTTAGAGTGTGTCTACCTCAGGCCACATGATAGGTTCACTGTAAACAGGGCTGCTTGCTTTGTCTTCACTTGGAGGATGAACACCAAAAACGGTATTTCAACTGTAATGTACAGCTTGTATCGTTTGATGCCTCAATCCTACAAATAAAATAATTGCAGCCTATCCACGCATGCCAGCCTAACACGTACACCCTTCACAGACCACGGAAGTGCCTGCTCACACATTGTTCAAAGCCGCTTGTTACTGTTAAGAACACCTCCCAAATAGCCCTTAGTGCTTTTTGGGAACCTTGCAGCGTGAAGGAACTGGAGGATAGACGAGGCGGCAGCGCAATGCATGCAATCGTTGTATACAGGTGCATCACGCAGGAAAATCTTAAGCGCAATGAATCACTGATTCGGTACGGCAAAAATCAGTTCCCGCCGGCTAAAATTCCTAGAATAGCCCCCAGTGTTTTTTATATAAATGTACGAAAATGGAACTTACTTGAAGCACGAGGACGTTGTGTACCAAGATTACACAAGTGACTGGCGGTGGGCAAGGTGACGGGCGTCTGTATACTGCCAAATGAGAATCTCGGAAAGAACATGGATAGAGAGAAGAAAAGTGTACAAGACATAAGGTATCGCCCAACTCAAATATTATTTTAAAAGTTTGCCTGCGCAGTATCAACAAGGTATGAAATAAATATAGAAGAAACAATGCTTGAAACATTGACTACACTAGTGAATTTCACGCAAATGTCACTACCACAAGTAAAACAAAAAAAAAGCACTAATAGGATGGCCACGCACTTGCAGCTATTCGTTCTTTGATGAATACAGGCTGATGTAAATCTACTTATCGCCAACGCCTAGTGTGATTGCGTTACGATGGCGCGAGCTCGCGGCGCATGCGTTTGTGACAAGTGCATTCATATTAAGCCCTAACCACACGTACGCTACCCGAGTGCGAGCTGGAGCGCGTCAGCGCACTTACTCCGGGCACGACTCACGAGGATTAGCGATTCCACCCACACACTACGCATGCAGGCGTGCGCCGGCGCGCGCTAACCCCAAGCAGACAGGAATAGGTGGGTGGTGCCACGTACGGAGCTGTTTGTGAGCTTCGAAGTGCTCTATATGAACTTGACCGCTCTCCGTAAGTCCACGTGGTGCCGGACAGAGCCATTCGCAACCCTTATCACGGCCAGGAAAGCTGACTGCATACACGAGTGCACTGCACATCGCTGCTACGCGCACGACGTGCAGTTCATCGCCGGCAGGTACGCCAAATCCACCGCGACTTGATCGAGCCCAATTAGTGCTGCTGGTTAAAACTCTTCCGCACTACAAAGCATGGCCAGACGATCACGAGAACCTACTAGAGTAGGTGGTGTGCGTATGTATACAATGTGAACGACGCGTCGAGCGAAATAGAGCTAAGCGGTCTCGTGCAGTCATGTATTGCGATGAAAAATGTATGAATAGAGCTCACGTGGCTGTGAGTGTACTTGCCCTGTACTTAAGGATGTAAAATGTGCACGAAAATGAAATAAAAGGTAATATAAATTGGATCCTACATGCTGATTAGGTCGATGCCCGAGTACAGACATGGCGTCGTTTTGTATCTGTGGGGTTCCAAGCGCAGCCAGCGCAGCCAGAGTGGCTGGACGCGCACCGTCTCTAGGCCGAAATCAGATTGCTGCAGACACTCGCGTGCGCTGAGCGTTAAGGCGTGCTTACGACATTTTCGCATGCGCGGCCTCCACATGCGCGGTTCCCGCAGTGTGCACTGCGCGCGCATGGGCAGCGTACGCAGAACGTACGTGTGGTTCGGGCTTTAGCCTGTATTCCTAAAAAGATAAACACTTTCAAGAGAGCGCTAGTCCTGTTTATGCGTTTCTTCGTTTTCGGAGTGGTCGTGATTTTTCGCGCAAATTGACTATTTATTTTAAAGATTCACCAGTTAGCCCAACAGCGGGTACTACTATTGATTTATACTGCACTCTTTAGTGTCATGCCATAGTCTAAACCCTTTCCACTTCATGAATAGTTGACATAAGCCTCGAAGACACATCTCCTACTTGACATGAATTGATGGTCGGCTAAAGCACATATAAATATATGAATTTTAGGCGAGGCAAGCCTTCATCATAATAGCAGGTGTAATATACCTAGAGCAACCTCGGTTGCGAAGTGGTTATCGCATGTCCGTGAAAAGCAATCATTCTTTATAGGCTTACATATCTCTCACCTAATCTTCTGTACTGTATTTGCTCGTAAGCCCCTGATTTATCGTTGATATACCAGCAAATATTACAAAAAAATACTTCGTTTAGATTACATGTCTGACCAAATTTAGTTTCTTCAAGGGGCCGTGTTTTCTGACCCCATCTTTGAAGGTTTACATAAGAAGTCTGGCTTCTCATTCACTTCTATTTGCTCGCTTTATTTATGGCAACTGCCTAATTAACTATTCTCGAATAGCTCCTATGTTTTGAATATCCCTCTATGCATCTGTGCAACAAGTTCAATATTATTAAGAGAAGCATACAAGCTCGAAGTCCGATAAAGTACAAAAACTGTTTTCCCAAACACAACGGATGTATATGCATTCTATTAATTCTCGTGAGCAAAGTAGAAAATCGCGTGACCAAGACACACACAAAAAAAGTTTTCTAGACATCACGTTTCTGTTCGTCTATTAGCTGCTTTTTGCTAGTCAACAGACCCAAATCGCTCTTCGGACGAGGTGTGTTTTCACAAACCAGTATGGTAGTCTGCACTCCGCTGACGCCTTGTAGCATCGCTTGTCATTTACGACAGTCATTTATAATCGAAGCAAATTCTATGTGCTAGAAGAATAACATTGAGGCAGTGCATCAGTGCTTGGATACTGACAAGTTCATATTTTTTTCTTCCTTCTTTTTGTTGCATCATGAAAGCCTACGTTTTCGTAACTGCCTTGTTACCCTATCTCTTCACGGTATGATTCAGAGGGCCCTCAAATTACGTCCTTAACTGATCGACTTCTAAACAATTGAAAAATATATAAACCTGAGCGCCAAGTTTCGGATAACCTCTTTAAGAAACAAAGATACACACTTGCACATTATTAGGCATTTTTTCTGGTAAAAACTAAATACGTGATTTCAACCAGGCAGTAACATCCCGTGGTAATTTTTTATTACAGTTTCATTTCACAGCAATAGCTAATAATCCTAGAGTAAAATTAGCATAAAGGAGTAATACATACACCTTTGCTGAAGCGTACATGTTGCTTATTCGGGAACGCGTTCAACGAATTAATAAAAACCGAAAGAGAAAGAATTGCTCATTGATTTTCTGAATATACTTCTGCAAGGCGTTTAGCTTACACAGCACACTTGTACACTTTAAGCACTTCTTAATACTTTTCAAAACTTGGGCTGAAAATCAAACATGCATGCACATTTAAGTTACTTCATGTGTATGGTTGCAGCCATGCACAGGAAGTAACGCTTTGTTAACTGCCCTGCATTAGGTTAACCAGAACCCAACTGGTGAGCTCTTCAGGCTTCAAGGTCCCTTTCTCATTTCTTCCTTTTACCTCTTGGAGTCGAACCTAACCTCTCAGTGAGAATGACATGATACTTAATTAAAGGGGCGGTCAAAAGTTTACAAGCTGCACTGACACAACGTTAGATAGGAAAGCAGCCTGAGAACAAAGGAAGCTGGCCTGATAACTTTTGACTCCTCCTTTCACCCCACTATGGGTCAGCTAAATGATAGATATTCACTAATAAAGATAAAGTAGAATGAAAGAGTGAGCAAGTATCAGTTTTCCATCCATGCTGTCTACAGAGAAATAGTCCAAAGCAAGCTGCAGATAACCTGAAATATTTAATTGAACCTCATCCTCGTCAATCTATTTTCTGCGCCAAAACAAAAGGGTCTACATAATAGTTTTAGCAGTTAGCAGTGTTGTCGCCACCATGGTGCACATGGCGGAAAACATGACGTCCCAGGAAGCCCGAAATTCCGTTGTACTTTGGCCCCTCCTGTGTGACTTCAATTCATTGGTTCTTTTTCTGTAGAAAACTCAGGTGTTCCCACAAGTTCACAATACATTCATGATCTTGGGCCCGTGAGCTTGCAATGTAGTCGCTCTCCGTTTCCAAAGAGCAATTCACCGGGCAGTCCGTGCCCGTCTTTTCATCAGGGTATACATGTGACAATTCTGAGCGCTGCCACGTACCTCGCGTCTCCGAAATATTATGATCTCATACGCTAGTCATCAAATACCGAATCATTGTAAGAACGTTCTCATACTATCAACCGATGTAGTTGATTACTGTTAATAAATGATGATGTAGTCGTAGTACGAGTAGTGTGAAAGTGAGTACGCTAGATAAGAATGAAAGTTAAAAGCACTTTGTAGAAAGCGAACAATAATGTTGCTGCACAGATACTGATGAAATACTTAGCTGAATTATCCTATACTTTGAAAGCAGTTCCGGGTGTGCAAAATATGTTATTTAATCAGATATCAAGTGTTTTGATGTGAGAAAACTCTACGAGTTTGCCGCTCAACAGCTTTTCATTGTATTTCGTTGATGACAAATGTATCTTATTCGTAATCCTATTTATTTATTTAGTTACTCATAGTGCTCATTCATTTATTATAAGGATATGCACAAGGTTTTATAAGTTCCTCGAATAATCAGTAATTGATCCGAAAACTAGAGAGGTCCCTATTCACGAAAAAAGATACGACATCAAAACATTAAAAGCTTATTTTTGTAGGCTTTACTAATGTTACAGCTTCGCTACATGCAATCAGTTTTTGCAATTGTAGTCTGAAAATTTTGAGTAGGCTAATCTTTCTATTTGTATACATTTTTAGAGCTCAATAACAGCGCAAGTTCAACATGGCAATAATGTCTTCTTTACCAACAGTCTTGTCTTTGTTTTTCTAAGCTTGAAGTTGTTGTGATTACTATGCGGTCACACAACAGTTTGCTCGTTACAATATATAGTTATTATAAGCAGGATTTCATGTTCTGTTTTGTGAAGCACACGCTGATAATATGAAAGAGTGCGCAGAGGGGTCCACTGCCACTAGATGGACTATGACACTTGAACAGCTGAAGTTCCGCGCAGAGTCCAAATGCAAAGTCAGACAGCTCGGGCTAGAAATATTTCCTCGACTCACTCACCAAAAATTATGACTGGCCACGTACAATAAGTTGTTTAACAACATTGAGACATGCCTGCCTGCCATAAACAACATTAAGAGAATTCATAGTTAAGAGAATGGTGAATGGTGCTGTCCCATTTGTGATTGCGTTTAGGCTGATAGCAATGTATACAAGTGCGAAAAAGAGCCGTAAATCCCAAGAACAATTAACATGCGTGTACATATGCGGTATCTGTACAATAGGTTGCCCATTATCTTGAAACATGGTGGTCCAATGGTGTACAATCCCAAACCCACCTGAGAAAAAAAAGCTAGGAAATCCGTGACAATTATGTTGCGTATAAGGACGAGCCCAACTTGTTCCCCTTACGCAAACAGTTAACTTGTAGGAGCCTTGGGACATGTAAAAGCCAAGTTTCATTCGAATTGCAGTGGTAGCTTACTGTCGAAAAGTGTATTATAGCCGCCAGTAAGTGTTTGGTGAAAACATCGATCAATGAATGTGGGTGTCGATAACCGCTATCACAAAAATACCAGTGGCCACTATATAATCAACCAGTTTGCAAAAATCTGGAATCGCACTCCTCTAGATGAAGAATGCGAAATAAAAAAAGTACACTCTTGCCTGATCTTACGCTCACTTTTACGTAATATATTATGCGTTATTATCAAATGCACAATAGCGTATAATGTTTTCATTTTCTTGATCTGTTCAGATTTGTAAGTTTCATTCTCTAAGGTTTTTATGTCCGCTTAAAAACTTTGACGTCTTGATTATGTTGTTTGTGCTATAAATAATGGTGACTAATTCATCTAAGAGTTATTTTCCCTATGATTTTGTGGTGTGCCCTTAAGTGAATACTTTTAAATGACTTACCAATAACGTCCTGGTGTGTGGTTCAAACTCATCATGTCCAAGACAACGGTTACTGACTTGTGCATATATAGTTGGACATTTTGTCATCATTTGTCTCCTGCGACTTTCTTATCTAATGACGACTCTTAAGAAGGTGATAAATGAGCGTTATCTTTCACATCAGTTTCATCTGTGTTGTAAGACACGTTCAGGTTCATGTGTGATTTGCCATGTATTTGTGTACCATATAATCAGCCATATTTAAGTGTTGGTAAAGCGTTGGAATTTTTGTTTATCACTACACAAGCGTACTCAGAGGAGCAAACGACTTTAATATTATGCCTGCAAGTCAAAATTAAGATCACGTACGCTCAAAGGCTTGAATTTCTCAACTGGCGCTTCTTTGTTAGGCAATAATTATTTCAAAACATTAACATGCGTCACTCGTTTGACCACAAAGCCTCACGATCACCTTGTTCTGAAGTTATATGATCTAATATATCATTGATCCCTGAAAGTCGGTTGCTCCGGATAGGAATTGTTGAGACATTTTCAGTATATTAAGCTACTGATGTTGTCTAAGCTTGTGGGTGGAAAAAATTCTGTGAATAAAGCTTGTTGTTGAAACATGACCATGAAATTTCCTGGCGCACTTATACCACAGTGGGTCATCAGGGCGGAGAGGCACCACCCTGATGATAGATGCACGCCAACTGATTGCCTTCATTTTAAAACAAATAGAGTATTTTGCTGGGTCCTGTTATTCAATGGCTGGCCGGGTCTTCGTCCACCTGGATAATGGTGTCAGTCAACGGCGGACACCAATTCGTGCCGGCGCGTGCACTTTTGCCTTTGAGATGAAAGTGCCGCTGCTTTACAAAATTGTATGCGAAAATAGTGGCGTTTTCATACACGAACACTATTTGGTGAAAATAGGCAGTGCTTCGAAGGATTGCACGGCTATAGGATGGAGTGTCAATAAGCGTTCGCAATCATTGTTGCAAACCGACAACTTAACAAAAAGAATGAATGATGTATTTCATATGTTTTATTGCATGGAAAAGTCAGAAAAACTAAATTTATAAGGCGAAGAATTTATTGGCCATTGAAAGACACTTTGTCCATTCGTCCATCCACCCGTCCGTCCCTCCGTCCATTCATGGTGATATATTACCATTCTGTATCAACACGAAGGCAGCGAGAATACACTTTAAAGTATCTAATGTAATGGCCTTAAGAAGTCCGTGTTGCAACAAATACAGTGACCGCCTTCACGACGTTTTCTATGATTTGATTGATATGTGGAATTTAACATCCCGAAACCACCATATGATTATGGGACACGCCGTAGTGGAGGGCTCCGGAAATTTAGACCACCTGGGGTTCGTTAATGTGGACCCTAATCTGAGCACACGAGCTTACAACATTTCCGCCTCCAACGGAAATGCAGCTGCCGCAGCCGGGATTTGATCCCATGACGTGCGGGTCGGCAGCCGAGTACCTTAGCCACTAGACCAACGCGGCGGTGCGGCGTTTTCTATGAACGAATCATCGCGTATGGAAGTTAAGAATCTAGCATATCACGACTTGAGCAGGAGTCGAGCCCAGTCATTCTGTTTAACAGTCAAGTATTCTACCGTATACGACCTCGATATTATTTAAAAGTGCTTGAGAAAAAAACCCTATACAACAGGCGCAACCTTGACGCAATGCCAGTTTCGGCGACTGTGCTGGCTATCCCTTCCAACAAAAGTGTGATATGTAACTGTTTTGGAAAAAGGCAGATAATTCACGCAGAAAAAAAAACTTTTTTTCACATTTAAAGCTGACTAAAATGAGCAGATGGTGGCAATGCAAAGAAAAAGGCCCAGGTGGGCCTGGAGTGATAGTGTACAACGTGGGTGCCAGATATATAGATGGCGAGGTGAACTGACAAAGAAACATTTTCCTTTTGATACTCATGCTGTAAGATTTAAAAACACACCTCCCATATTTAAAAAAGAAGATTTTTTAACCATACAAAAAATTTGTTGGCTCCCAGTTTTGGCCTTAAATGTGTTAACAGGCCCAATAAGCTGAAATCGCCGGAAGTCATGTCTGCACTTGGCCTCAAACGGCCTGGTTTAGCGAATAAGTTTATTTACTTTTCTACATATCTTTGGGGTTACTCTTAGTCCTTTGCCTCCACGGGCGGCTTCTGCCAATAAAACTTGTATATAAGCCTCGCCACTATATCCCAGTAGTTCCTCGGTATTTCTAATCAAAATAGCTACAAAGAGAGGCATTTCTCTTGGTGATATAAGTATGAACAGCATCTTCATAAAAAAATAAAGCTTGAGATGAATACTTTGTTTAAGTCATCAACATAATAATGCACACTACGCTGCTGCTTTCTCACGATCAAATACACATAGCGAGTACTTGTTACACCTAAGTCACATCTTTCATAATACATCAATATTACACTTTGAATCCTTACACTATTGAGACATAGACCACCTTTTTAGATGCGGAAGCATCTTATACTCGCGCCTAGTAGTGCGCCGTCCGCGCCGTCCGCACCGCTTCTCGAACATTCGACAGCTGACGTGCGTGCATGCGCCGTCGCGCCGTCGCCCACCATCTGTGCCGCGCGCGCTTCTCCTTCGAGAACATTCGACAGCTGACAGCGCATGCGCCGTCGCGCCATCGCCATCTGTGCCGCGCGCGCGCTTCTCCTTCGAGAACATTCAACAGCTGACAGTGCATGCGCCGTCGCGCTGTATATATACTCAAGGTCGGCGCTCGCTCGCTCAGTTGCCGCTCGTCGGTTGGTTTGTACGGCGCGTCGACGTCCAAGGTCGCGGTGAAATGAATTCCAACGAATCCACAAACACAATGATCGACGTCCCTTCGACCAGCGCCGTCCTTTCGCATACGTGTGTACGTGTTCACTCATTTAACACCCCCTCCTACAACCACGTTAACCAATTTAGCCATCGACCAAAGTAAGTCGCAATTTAACACCCCATTTCACAACCACGTTAACCAATTTAGCCATCGACCCAAGTAAGTCGCACTTTAACACCCCGTTAACCAATTATATGCTCCGCATCCTCCTCAGTGTTCCCCCGAGGGAAGCTGCGGGCAATTTTTTTTTGCGAGCTCTCGTAAGCTGCACAAAAATACCTTCTAAATTACGTGGGAGGATAATTACCCGTCCAGGCATTATACCGGATGTGTTAGCCTGATGGTAGCTTTAGAAAAAAAGTTCGTTAAAACCACACTAGTTCTGTTGGCAAACAACGTTCCCTCACAAAATGATTGTACGATTCGCTTGCCGGGCAAAAAAAAAGAAGTATGTTTGGGTTTAAAAAGCTGATTGCGATAGCATAATTGCTACTCGTGCGCATCACCTTCTAAACGGCTAGCATGATTCAGTTCTGTGCCGCTAAAATACAAACGACTGCGTGCGTAACATAGGCCATTTCTAAGTATTATTATATGCTTATTGCACGCACAAATGTTAAATGCCCACTACGCCGTAATTTCTTTAAGGAATCAGCGAGGGTATACTACGCGTTCAGGCAACGCGCAAACCTACAGGGCTATTTATTTTGCTGTTGCTTGTCTTGCTTATGAGCATTAACCATGTCTAGGCACTTTGTAATGGGTGGACCTCTAAAACAGTCACTCGTTGAACAATTTTTATCTTTTGATGACTGGCACGATTTTAAGCTTCTACCATGCAAACATGATGTCTTAAAGATGCCCTTTGCACTACAAAACATTCATGTGGGTTTTTTTACAAACCAGTTTCCACAAATACTGTGGCTCTGTAGTAGAACACCTGATCGCCACGCAGACACCCTGAATTCAATCCTCACTTTAACTCAGCAAACTTAACATTTTTATTTGAATCTTTCTTGGTTTTTTTTTTGTCAGAACATTTTGCGCGCCCAACCAACGAAGTCCACACCGATGCCACAATTTTTCTGAAATGAGCACCATAACGCAATCGCATTAAAACATTAAATGCTGGTGGAACCGCCACCTAAATTTTCTAACGTTGTCGTGACAAAACCAGTTCACAGCAGACATTGCTGGCCCATTTCAGCTAGCGCTGCCATGCTGAACACACCCACCCCGTTGATGCACTTCTTCAGTATCACGCTTCATGGGTTGGTTTTATATTCATTCTCGCTATTCTCGATATAGATAATTATCAATGAACAACCAGGCTAATACAATCAGTGTCAAGTGTTACATCACCCGATGCCACAAGATACACGCTAACCAAACATCGGTAAATGCACCTTACCGTGATTCACAATTAAATCACAACCTGGTGGCTACAGAAAAAAAAACTTTGGTTTTCCTTCAACTGAGATGCGGAAGCTTCGGCTTCGTTACGTCATTCCAAGCGCTCTAACAAGGGATGGATACTAGTGTAACCAGACGCCTTTCTGTCGAAAACTTATCTACGTTTTCGGAGGATATTTACACAGGGTGCATTTGAGTCTTATATACCAGCACCTTTTAGTAGTAGCGATTAAGCTCTTTACAAAGCCATGCGCAGCAAAAAAAAAAACTGGAAAAACATTCAATACCGCGGTATTCAATATCCTTCAGCAATAACGGACACATTAACAACTACACACAACGTACGTGTGCAGAGGAGCGCGCGCAGCCACCTACCTTGGACAAGGATACATGCTTATGGCAAACACACTACAACGTCAGCCAGTACATGGAAAGCTCTCGATGCGCACAAACTTCAAGTCGATTGTTGATGCCACAGCACGCGATGCCGAGAGAGTGTTCTGACACTGTTTCTCGCTGATTTGTTGAAGCATATAAAGACGGTGTCCTCGAAACCAATCACGTCTACTATCAACGAAGGAATTCTCCGCGGGATGCCGGTGGTGACTGCTCACTTTGTTTGCCGTGTACAGCGCGTCATACTGGTTCAAGAAATTCCACCTAAGTCAATGACGACAACATAAAACACACCACAAGAAGCACGCGCAAAACCTGATCGCATCGGCACCACCAAAACAGGGGGTGGAAAATCCCTACAACTCCCATGTATTCGCTCTCCGCAGCGGCAGCGCCGCTTTTACCACTGGCGCTTGGTTACCGGGCGTTCTACCGAACATGAATCACAAACAGAGACTTTTTTCATCACGTTACTGGTGAGGTCACCGAATTGAGGCGAAAAACGAGAAAATTGCGAGGAGAAAGGTTGCTGTGAAAGCCCTTTTTACCCACTTCGCCTGCATGCAAGCGAAATGCGCTCGTGCCTGTTATCAGGTCCACTGGGCGCTTGGGGAATGCGGCCATAAAAGTTTGTTAATGTTTTTTTTTTGTTCGTGTCTTCTAAAGAGCCGAAAGTTAAGCTGACTGATTTCTCAGTGGAATGAAACTCGATCAACACAAATAAATGTGCTTTTTATTACACGTTGTGTATAAAAAAAAACAGATACGTACACGTAGTCTGGAAGTGAGAATATACAAACGCAGCTTCAATTTAAAACTGACACAAGGGCATAATAAGCAAACTTTGAACCCAGAATATCAAAACCAAAGCAAAAATTATGAACAATCACCAGTTGGACACGTTGTATTTGACTCAATCACATTTGTTATGACGGCGCCCATACTTTCTTACAGGAATTGAGTACCAAATGAGACTGAAGATCAGAGACACGGAGAGGCTTGAAGCGATCAGAAGTTTTTCGAGAAAGAATGCCACTGACAACAATGTTTCGGCAAGTTTACTTGTCTTCGTCAGGGCAACAGCGTTGCCTTGACGAAAAACAAGTTAACTTGTGAAAACGTTGGGTCTATTGATGTTCTCTGTATAATTTTTTAGAAGCATTTATTCCATCGTGTGTATTTGGGTGACCCTATTAGAAGTAAACACTCGCAAATGTGGAAACCGCGGCTACAAAAATTTCATGAGCAGTTGCCACCTGTACTTACTTGACATAATTGCCTATATGACAAAAAGACAACTTATACCATGTAGGCGAGCCAACTCAAATTCAAACCTTTTAATGAACACATTTCTTCGACAAGAGCTTAATTGGCTGCCGTCTTCACTAACTAGTCAAGTGACCCTGCACCTCTGCCAGTCCAGTAAGGCTTGCAGAGAACAGGGTTTACTCATATGGACTACTTGCAAAATCAGTACCTGCTCAAATAATGAGTCCTTAGTTTTGTGCTCACCCGCTGTCTTTAAAACACCGAAGAATTTTCGCAGAACTAGAAATCCCCAGGTTAGCACACCGAAGAGGGGCGCAAAACTTGCGTTGCCCCATGAAGCAATCTTCGACAAATTCATGGTGGACTTGTCTGGCGTAGCTGCACTGCAGCTTTCGTTTTCTGCCCGCCACAACTTTATCTTTCTCGTAGTTGGCACGCAAACTAAGCGAGATAATGAGGTGCGATCCAAATTCTAATATTGCTGAGGGGGGGACAAGAAGAAGTGAGGGAAGCGCTACGAACATATGCGAACTTCTTTCCTTGTTTCCGCCAATATAAAATTCAGAAAATTTGAAGTAAAAAAATACATATAAACAAAACAAGAAGTTGTTTGCTGCGGTATCGACTTTTTTTATTTGAAAAAAAAAACTTGTGAAAACCAATAAATGCGAAAATTCACATAAATCTGGTTTTGTTCAATCAGAATGCCCGGCAACCACTACGAGCGTGTATGTTTGTTGAAACCAAAACTAGCACTGAGTTTGCGGGGCCAGACAACGATGCCATGACCCTACTGACGGTGGCATGCCATTATGCCATTATTACTGACAAAAAAAGTAAAAGGACGACAGCGACGACGCCACAGTAGCCACAGCACCAACTTCGGAACAAATTTCACTTCAAGCATTATGATAACTACGCTATTCGTGATTGCAGGTGAGCGCTCACCACAGAGGCCACACGTGGAAACACCACTAACAGGGTCAACCTCGAAGTGGGATTTGGTATAACGTTGCGCACGCCGAGAATCGACTGCATAGTTCCTTTGTTTTTTGCCATGCCAAACGCGCGAGCACGAAAAAGAAGAAAGTTATGTCCAAAGGTGATTGCTGTGTACCGGCAATCCGTGTCATCACGGTGGAAAGGTGGCAATGTATCATCCTATCACTTACCGAAGGATGCAGACGTCGTGGTGGATAGTGGCGTAGATCAGAAACTCCCGCATTTAAAGTATAGTGACGGACACTACGGTGGTTTATTTCAATCACTTCGCTCGCGATGAGTTTATTCTCCCCACGATAAATACGCCATTAGTTAGCTTCTGTGCATTCTTGTCAATATGCAGGCTTATCAAAGAGTGGAGTGTAGTTTCGTGTATATAAACAAGTGCTTTAGAAAATTGCCTGTGTTAATTGCGTGAGTGTACCTTCCCGCAGGCTTTTTTTTTGTGCAAGTAGTAGGCTTGCCATTTCTTCAACAAAACAGCTGTAATTCTTCCACAAAAACATTTCATTTCAAATGCGAGTGCACAGACGCAAGCAAACGCTCTGTCTAATGTACATAAAGAATGAATGGACGCCCCTGTCACTGCCGTACCTTTCTTTCGCGGGAACTGTTGTAAGTGACACCTGAAATATATTTGTTACGAACAAATGTACGGCGTTTATGCCTGCGTTTGGACTGTGGTGTCTACAGACGGTAATGGGTTAACACTGAACATGGCGTACTGACAATCAAGGTTTATTACCTTGCAAGTAACTTAAGAGAAACTGCAAAAAACGATTGTTCCCGCTTTTGGAGCGTTCGACTTGCGGGTGCATCATTTGGATTTTTTCCGACATATTGCAGTGCAACTTATATCGAACAGGCTTGTTTCAAAGTGGTGAGTTCACCTATTTTCTAAATAAACAATTCTTAATTTTTTAAAAAAGAAAGATTGCTAGTACTTTTGTTAGTTGCGAGTTTTTTTTTAATTTACTAATATTTTTGTCAGGCTTCAACAGCTGACAATTTTGGGGGGCAGGAGTGGGTCCAGCTACCCTGCATTAAGTTCATGCACGTGTGTAGGATTTTGTTCATGCGTGCGTAGTGTGCATATATGTGCTTCGGACATCAAATAATGGCAACATAACCAAATCACTGTTTGCGCTATTTCTCTGATGAAATTTTTTATACGGAGGAAAACTATTGGCGCTGTTTTTGCAGTAAAATCTTTTGTGCCGAGGAAAATGAGGTAGTCCACTGGCCAGCATAATTTTGCCTCAAACGAAGCAACATACCCTACACACAATCAAGAAAATTCAGCACAGCGCCAAGTGATTGTGCGGAGTTGACCTTGTTAAGCGTCGTAATCCCTTTTAAGACCGGTGCTGCCAGCACATGGAGCGTTTTATGAAATGGGGAAACGCAGCGAATACCTGCAAAGAGGGTCTCAGAGACAACAGTACACACTGATCTTGGAGGCTAAAATATCTCCCGCCCCCCTCACTGCGGTGCACCTATTCATCACCGCCACCTGTTCTAGTCTGGACCGGGCACACCTACCTGCAGGCGCTACTGCGATGCAGTGATGCTTGCTACTGATCTTTCGATATCATCCTTCAAAAGTGTGAGGAATGTGGCTTTGCGCGACAGCATTATCATCAACTGAGTGCATCTGCCGCGGTCTCTATTGTGTGACCTGTGATTGTGAATTGTGGTTTCCAGGTGTGAACTAATTGTACAGTTCGTCATAGGTTGACAGCTCCAAACAAGGACACCATTTTCCTCTCTTTTCTGTCCTTGTAGAAATAAAGAGAGTGAAGTGGACGCCCTCTAAAGATGGTCATCGTAATAGTTGGAGGCACGAACACTCGTGCAATGATTTGGCGTTTCTCATTAGGGCATTTCTTCAACTTGAAATATTAACTGTAGATAATGAGTAAGCATGGCGAATGGTTAGGGAGGGGGCTTGCGAGCACACGTTTTAGAGGTTTTTGGCTTATCCGTTATATTCAGACGGTTTAACAAAATACTGAGTTACTGGTCAAAATTTCCGGAGCCCTCCACTACGGCGTCTCTCATAATCATATGGTGGTTTTGGGACGTTAAATCCCACATATCAATCAATCAATACTGGGTTACTGGTTGACAGTACCAACAACTTGCGACCCTTCGTGCAACCAGCCTTATAGACATCTTTGTTTATTTTTGCCTAATCTCTTTGAGGCAAAAAAAAACTCTAAAAGGTCAACTAAAAGCCCAGAGAATGAGGGCACCACGTACATGTACGAATCGGCCTACGCACATGGCAGGGCTGTCATCTACGTAGACGACGGCGATTTGACGTTGCCAAGAGTAGCACGTGACGTGGCGAAAATTATTTAGCATGACATGTGTAGTTATGTATCTTGTTGCTTGAATAGATGAATAAAACCTGAAATATATAATAAGATGCAATAAGGAAATGTGCGTGGCTTTTCCATTTCTCCGCCTTCAATTTTAACTCAATGCGGGGCTAATGTGCTTGCGTTTCGCATGCATTCCGTGTCCCCGCGGTTAGCGCATAAAGCAGACGCTAGTCGTGGAAACTAAATTATCGTCCTCCGCATAAGAACCTCAATTATGGTCCTCTACTGTGCCGCGTCAAAGCCAACGTTTCCAAAACATTCCACAGAAACAGGCAGTAGACCCCAAATAAAGTCTGGTCAAGAGAACGATGCCGCTCGCGTGCTCGAAGGGTTGGGCTTGTTCGGGCACGTCGTGCGCACGTGACCTCTTGGTCGTATGCCAGAAGCGATTTCACTTGCGAAAGCTACGTGGGTCGAGCGGCAACGGTTTCGAGCTCGCCTCTTCGTGTCTTCCTATCACGCCGCTTCGAAAAAACTGTTCAGCTCGTAATGAACTGATTAAAAAAATCACTTGTGGCGTAATGCTCTCCATCGGACACACAACAGCTTCCATGGGCTAACTCAAATTTGTTATTGGGCCTGGTGAGTGGCCCTTTAAACTGGTAAATGTATCTTCCCCTCTCTAATTTTTTTCTTTCTTTCTCAAACATACTTCACTCGAAATTATTTAAAGCATCAGCAGGATTACGTTCCTTTATTACGTGAGGTAGCTTGACCGACATTAGATATCACATTTTCATATCATTAAAATTACATTTCCTCTACACAGAAGTTCTCACGTAGTCAGCCAGAAAGCTCCTAGGAATTTTAGATGGTCAAGCTGTCGAGAAAAAGGAAAATCCCTTGTTTAATTTTAACATTCCCATCAATATCATTTTGTGTGGCAACGTAAGTTGGTGAAACGATAATGGTGTAGACGATAATGGTGTATGCAAACAAAACCCATCAAGGGCCTGTTTTGTTTTAAGATGCCAAGCAACTTATGGTCGAGTTCAATCCGTCGCGCGAGGCAACCCTTTCTGCACATGCACAACAGCTGGCCCAAGCACTGTCAAAATGCTCTCATGCACTAGCGAGTTTTCTCCTTTGTAAGGGGCTGGGTAAGATGCTGTGGCCTCTCCCCCTTACAATACCTTGACACGCATGTGATGGCGTCAAGGAACGAGATTCTGCAGACGCTGGCGAAGCAACGCATTGTATCCTAGAAGGAACGCCGTGGCACGCCCTAGCACGTCTGGGCCTGCATAAGTGGCTGAGTAAGAAAGAGGCTGAGGCCTTAAAGCCCGTTAAACTTCGCAAAGAAGCGATGTACGTACGTGCGCCTTGTCACTTTTCTGCATTTTCTGGCGTCCCTGATGCTGGCACCACATTGATATTTGCCAGATTCTGTCACGGGAGACCGCTTGCAGTGTTCGTTTGTTTACAATCGCTTGCGACTACAATCTCTGATATCTAGGGGCAACTCAATGGAGTACAGTGCAACTGTTTTGACAAATACGAACTTCGTCCGTGTGCGTCGTGTTATTTCAGCCAAGTTACATCGCTGTTTGTTGCCGTGGGTGGCTGTTGCGACTTCTGTTGCGAGAATAAGTCTTGTGACGGCCAACAGCTCTTCAAAATATCGCCCGTTAGGCGCCACCATTTGTGACAAAAAACACGATTGCACATAACCGAAAGTGAGATTTTAAGGCCGACATTTTCTTATCCACTTTGCAGCGAAGTAAGATGCACGTCTTTCACTATGAGTATGCTTCGTATTGACAAATACAAGGGACAACACCTGCATGCCAGGCCGGCTGTTTTTATTCTACCTTCGGTTTTTTTTCGTCTTTCCCGATCTATCGCCCGCGTGCACCCGAGTGCCAGTTTCGCTTTTTATTCTTACACTCGGCCACGTTGCCACCTTGCATGGGGAACGAGTGAAGTGTGCTCAGGCGGGCGGCACTGGCTGTTTAGCGTTGGTGGTCGCAGACCAACAGGCTCTGCACGCTGAAGCACCATGGTTAAGGAAAATGTCTCTGGTGATTCTGGTGACACAGCAATTCGGGCTGTGTCGTTGTGGTCTCTCGAAACAACACTCCCGTTTGACTTTGTGCTTTGCTGATGTCTGCTGTGGTGATCAAGACTTAATAGATGTTGGTGGTCTGTCCCAGCCATGTTGCGATTTGGTTTGCACATATAGAACGGTTTCTAGAGGACAAACGTGGCTGCACAAGAATGATTGGTCTCGGTCATCTAGAAACGTTTTGCAGGCACCTAGCAAACACACATCTCGCGGTGGGCCTTACATGCGCCGTGGAGTGAGCGCAGAAAGCAACACGTCAGAAGAAAACTGATGCTTATTCGAGATAGACGGCACGTCAATGGGCTCTCTAATGAGTGAAAGGGTAGAATTCGTCTGCTTGTCATGGAGAACCTTGCCGCTCACCGTTAGGTAATAAGGTGTGCATGTGGTCAACGAATGCTTTTTAAGTAGATGAAGTGGCTCCGGTGGGTCTACGAGCATAGTGACGTGTGTGAAGGGCTCTTCTTTTGCAAAAGGCGGGCCATACTAAAGAGATGCTGGCAACTGCGCGGAAAGGGTCGTGGTATTAAGCGATGTCCGAGACTCTCAGATTCTTGTGAGAGAATCCTGCTCGCGGCCGCTGTCGTTCTCTGCGCCACAGCCATCAGCGGTCACGTTGTGGGGTCTGCTGTGGGTATGCTGAACATCAGTGGATACTGCATCATGAAAAATAACATTGAATTCAGTGATGGTTGCATTTGGCTCTCCTGGCGCTTTCACTTTGGCGTCAAGCATGAGAGCAGCTGGTATCTGTGTCAATCTCGGACGGGCTTTTCCAACTGCGCTGCAAAATGACAGATCTCGGCCTCTAGCGATGTGACGGCATCGTGTACAGGCGGAGAGGCAGACACTAGCATTGGAATGCAGGGCATCTCCCCGACGTCTTTTGGGAGCAACCAGATAAGTTATCCGCTGTGGGGGCTTGAATGCATCGATTCATGATGAAGGCGTGTCCCTTCTGGGCTTGATGACCGACGTGGAACAAGTTGGTGGGTACACCAGCGACAGCTTTATTGCGGTGTGCTTCGCAAGTGCAATCCGGGATGGAGACTTCGTTTGGAAGCATGTGATTGCCGGAATGAAAGAGTGGCCAGAAGAGGCTTGTCAACTTAGCCCAACATTCCGACCACGATCACTACCAGAGGCCTTCGTAGGCATGACATGCCTTGGCAGCATCGCGAAAGTGGTTGACGACCACCAGCCATTGCCGATGCTCTGGACAGGCATGGAGGATGCCGAGTGAGTTTATGGCTGAAGCACTCTCGAAGACGTTGTCATGTTTGGCTAAGCACATCTGAGAGCACTGATCGTGGTCGTGTTTCGTTAGCGTCACGTACTGCTAAATGTGATCTGCAAAAGATGCAGCCATTTTGAGCGCATCTCTTGTTTCACGTAGTCACCTCCAAATTACCAGTGAGGGTACTTCAAGCGCATATGCTTTTTCTAGCGAGGCCCAACACTTGCGTTGGAACATTTCCATGTTTGAGTTTACCTGCAGATATAGGCAGATGTTTTGCAACTGAGTTACAGTGTCGAAGATTTCCTCCATTAGAGCTGTGTTATCAGGAGCATAAATGCGCCTTCATGGGTACGTATTTGTCACAGTGCTAAAACAGCCTTTCTTCACCAAATGCGGTGACGTTTACTCGCGTTTGAAGCTCATTGCCGCTTTTCCGTTCCGATTTGTAGATTTCTCAACTTATCAGCGCATTCTCGCAAAGCTCTGATTTGTACCACAAATATTGTCGCTAAAAACAAAATAATGCAACATGTTTTTCTATATTACTGTAGGATGGCCTTCGGTTGTCTATTTACGTGATTTTAAGAAAAATCAAAGATGGGGTTTTTCATTATTCAAATTTCAGTGGAGTACACTTTTGCCAATATGAGAACTTTCAGGCAATATATAAGAATTTACATTTGCTCTACGGCAGCAATAATTTATATACCTAATGAACACACTTTGTTCTAAAAACGTGTGAAGTTTCAAAACGCTGCTTGCATTATTTTTGGAGAAACAAATGGGGAATACGTAACTTATTTTAAACTGTCACAAAATTAGACAATTTTAAAAGCTATTTTCTTAAGGTATACGAACTTGAAACCGTATGAATTCATTCTTCATTAGACATGCATTTCAGGTAAAAAATATCTTCCTTGAAACAAAAATATTTGTCTTTATAGCATCTGCAATTTTCGAAAATGAGAGGTGAAGAAATTGGTGCCTCCGTGTTGGTGAAGTTTGATATTTTTTTTCTCGTAAGTTATGCCGTTAATCATAAAACGAAGTTGACTTTCGGGCTACCTGGTGAGAGGTGCACGAAATATAAAATACTCAATGAAGTCATAAATATCAACTTTTGGACCCATGTTGATCTCTCGTGGAATCATCCTAGTACAATAAAATCATGGTGTGCTCTACTTGCAAAGAAGTGGTCGCATCGGGCAAGATGCCCATGGTGAACAGAACATAAGACAACCCATGCGCTTCATCACATGTTTCCCTTTAGTGGGAAAGATGTAATTTTCTGTTCATCAACATCATTCTCGCTTCGTGTTCGCATCAAAATAATGTTCGATATGTGAGATACTCTGCTGGAGGAAAAGCCCATGGCAACAAGATATGAAATATTTGGCGAATGGTCTCGCAGCTCTGCAGATTCTTAATGAGAACACAACTTCATCGGGGTGACGAAGAGCTTTTTCGCCATGTCTTCCCAAATCATTTGAACTTCTTTTATAGGACACCTCTTGTCATATATTTCATGCGTAGAATACACACTTTGATGTTTTTCTGACTGCAATCACTACCTTCTTGTATGCGTTTTTTTTTGTTTGGACGATGTTTCTTTCTCGTAAGCATCTGCTTCTATTTATGCGTCACCTAAAGAACACGCAAAACATTTGCATATGCTTCGCGATAACAAATTCAAGAGTACCAGACCAAGTTTTTTATATATAATTCAATATTCTCCACGTCTGCGAAACAATGCAGTTTGCTAAAATCTCACTTTTTTCTGACAATTTTATACAAATTTATTCAACTAATTTTCCCGGCTCCTCAAATGCGCTATTCCGATTATGGTAAGCACGATAATAGTTTCCAAATATAGATGCGTGATTATGAGTTTTTGATTACATAATTTAGTCAGCTGAAAAAATGCCCGTAATTCTTATTTTGATATAACTAATAGCGCCATCGTGACATTACCACTAATTTTACAGACTGGGCAAACTCCCATTGCCGCTATTCGTTTCAGCCATACTGCAAAATATGTGCTGTGAATGATTCATCATAAAGTACGCCACATTTCAATGAAAATGAAAAAAAACAAAAGAAAAGTGACAAAGTAACTATATGCGAAAATGTTGATGAATCTGCAAAACATTAGCTTTATTTGTCAGAAATGCTTCGCAGGTTGAATACTTATGTCAGAAATGTCAATGCTTTCAGAAAGAAAAAAAAGCAGGGATGTTCGCCAGTTTGGCATTAGTCCACACACACACACACACGCACACACACACACACACACACACACGCAAACACGTCTGTGAAATGAATTTGAACGAAACACTTGTTTATGATGTGATAACAATATGTGGAGTTTTACGTTACAAAACTGCCATATGATTATGAGAGACGCTGTAGTGGGAAGCTCCAGAAATTCAGACCATCTGGTGTTCTTTAATGTGCATGCACTGACATCGCACAACACACGAGCCTCTACCATTCCGCCTCCATCAAAATGTGACCGCTGCGGTGGGTGATCGAACCCGCGAGTCTTGGGTCAGCAGCCGAGCACCGTATTCACTGTTTCACTGAGGTTGACCTGTTTATGATGGGCGTGCTCGCTTTGCATTTTCGGATTTTGCGCAATTTTTTGTAACACAATGGAAATACACATAAATAATGTTGCGTGAAAGCCAATTTTCAGCGCGGAGTGAGACGTCCAGAAAACCTGTCATGTAGATATAGAGTATTTAGGAAATTAACTATTTAACAAGCACTCGCAACAAAAACAAATACGAACATTTGTGAGGGGAACCACTAAACACGCCTTTGTGCTTATATTTGTATCTGTCTAAACTTGTTTTTTTTTTCTGTTTCAGTAACTTGGCCCGAGTTAGTTGAGACGCCATGATGCGGCAAGTCACTGTGTAGATTTAAACCCATTTGATTGTGCAATCTTGTGCATAATAGATGAAGTTCAAAATTTTTTCCTACAGTGTTGCCAATAGGGAAAACGTACTCGTAAGACAGTTTAAAAAATATGCAAGTATTTTACGTAGTACTATTTCCTTCTAACTGAAAATTCATATTCACTTAAGACTTTCTCTACCACCTGCACAAACTGGTGCATGAGTTACATGCAGAATTACTACAATATAGCGTTTTATTAAAGGCCGCTATTTGCGCGAAATCATAGTATGTGCTCTACAACTTTACGTGTAGGAACTTGAAATCGTGAAATTGAATCTCTCAGCTAACAAAACTTGCTATTTGGCTGGCTCAAAATGCAACAAGCATGGCTTGGTCTTCTCTGCATGTAATTGATTTACCGAGTCTCTGTTTATGGCTACTAGGTCACCGCGTCTTCGCTTACTTCTCTGGCATTTGCGAAATGGGGTAAATTATATTTAAACAGCTCTTTCACTTTCAGAATGTGTGCTGTATAACTTATTTTGGCAGCACTGCTCGCCTTGCATATAAACAAACAATAAGAAGCGACCAATTCTTTCGGAAGATATGATGTTTTTAAAATTTTTGAGCATAAATTCTTGATAGAGGAATCTATGAGGGTGCGTTGTCAGCGGCGATGGGGAATGCTAACTTCACGTATTGCGTTGGCATCCTGACCTATTATTTTGGCGAATGCAATTGCAACGCTACGACTCTACGAATGTCATAAAAAACAACTCCTCCGGGTGAATACCATACCAGAAACTTGAACAACTTGTGTGAATGTGATATCAGTGTCATCATAACCGGGCGCCGTGAATATCTAAAACACAAAACCTTCGAGTGGCACACTTGTTAAGGCAGTAAATCATCACAGCTCTACACTGACTGGATTCGGGTGAGGGACGTGATCGTGGACGAATAATTGTTGTAATACATGGCATTTATTTTTTTTTCAAGTAGACATTCACACACCCAGAGAAGGGCTTATGAACAATCTATTATAAGGTTATCGCCTCTTCAAGAATGGGAGGTGAAGAGATGCGCATCAGAACACTCTGTATTAATTAGTCGTATCCAGAAAGCTGCGTGAGCTACGGGCTTGTGGCACGTGTCAGTTTAACGAGTAACTTGGATTGAAATTATGAGATTGCTGCCTTCCTGACTGACAAACAGTCCTTCGGATATTCTCCTTGACAAGTGTTATAGTCCACTTGGCTTTCTAGTGCATCGCCAATTTCCAGGTGTTGGTCTTATAAGCCTTACGAATCACTTCATAAGGAAGGATGCAGTAATGTAAGCATTTTTACCCATCACACCGCTTTATCACAGCGCTTTATAGGCCAATCATATCTGACGACGACGATGAAGTGCCGGTGCCAGCAGAATGCCGAATGTTGGAGTTTCATGTTTCTTTGTGAATAATTTTTATTTCGCCTGTCAAGCGCAGTCTCTGCCTGGCGGCTGCGATGCAGGTAGAGCTCTACGCTAGACTACAGGACACTGGAATGACCACAGGCAACTGCTTAACACCGTCACTACGGTTCTCTGTCTGTCTGTCTGTCTTGTCTGTCTGTCTGTCTGTCTGGTCTGTCTGTCTGCTGCCTGTCTGTCTGTCCTGTCTGTCTGCTTTACATTGTCTTTTTGTCCACCGTAACGAAACCCCCAAACGGCACTAAGCGATACCCCGCACGGCCACCCCCATCCACAGTGCTTACCAATATTTCTCAAGCTTCAGCGTTCAAACTTGTGCGATTGTCAATTAAAAACAATTATTGCGCGTATCTGAGGCATCATAACAACACGTGATTATTTTGTATGTGTGACCTTATAGTAGGGAAGGCACACATAAGTATCCTATCAACCGTAGTGTGTATCATTCGGCACTTACAGTGCAAGGCGAGGCTGAAAAAGGGTGTTTCTAAATTGCTAAGACTACACGGTACACTGTAAGCAAAAATACGCCGACATGGCAGTAAATGACCTTGTCCTCTAGCGCACGCCCAAATGGGAGTTTTATAAACACCGTCCGGAGGGAGTAAGAATTTACTCACCATCAAAAGGGGTGTTTTATATGGTGCCAGGGGGTTGTTATTTACACTCCATTGGGGGACATTTTCAGGTCAGTATGGGGAGTAAATTTTTTGCATTGACTGAGAAAAAAAATTGCGTCAGCAACCGTACCATGCGCAAGCGTAACTTTAATTACATGACATGAAATGCGCACACACAATGATTACCCTACACAAACATTCTCACACAACGTTCACGTAATGTGACAACACTCGCACGCACCACAGCTAGCCACCCGCAGTGCACACCTATCATATAGTCACCAGGTATATATAGGCACCCACATTCTGACCTCCTATGTAATCCTCGTGAGAGCATTTTTCGCTAATAATTAAGCAATAAATACGCACGGCGTAAGTATGAACTTGCGGGTGGTCTGATGTAAGCATTTCAACAAACATGCCTTTTATTATAAGCCTGCCTAATATTCAATATTTTTCTACTATAGCCAAAAAAGTTTTATTAGTTGACGTTCTGTTGTACGGGCTGAATTTGCATTAGCAGTACTGTTTGTGGACCCGTAAAATGCCCTGAATCATACACAAAGCCCGCGCGGCTTTGAATGAACACATTACCGAGGCACAATCAGCAGCTTCAGCGATGAAACCGAGGTAGACTGTGCCGCTACCGCGTTCGACCGACTAGGCCTCACTCACGAGTACGGCACGGTGATTCGATGAATGACAGCTGGCGATCACAAAATGCTTGCTGGTGTGCAGTTTACGTCTCGTTATTTTTTCCCAGTGGCACAGAAATAGGTGTTACGCTTATCCAACAGTTTAAGCTACGCAGCGATAAATTTAAACGAACCAGACGGTTCGCAGTCGCTGTTCCCGTTGCTCGCATGCATTGCATGGGCATGTATGCATGCCGTACGCTGTTTTCTGTGTGTTTCCGCTCGTTCGGCGCTCGCCTACGAGTTAGTCATTTGACAGCTGCGGTAGCAAGGCGCAGAGTCGGTTATTCATCCCAGCAGCCTTTATTTTTTGTAAACACATTCATTGCCGTGCTAGTAGTCAGTGCTAGCTAGCTCGCAGAGCTCGCCACGGCGACTGGTGCGCAGGGCGAGCTCGACACGATGCCGGCTTGATACCGACGGCATAACGAGGCCTTCCTACCACTTGAATGTTGCAGCCGGTTGAAATATCGGTGACACTCCGAGAAGTCACCATCGGTGGAAACGGGGCAAGCGAGTCGCCGGCGCAACTCTCACACCGGTTTCTGGCCAGCCGGCCGTGGTCGAGCGAAGACTACTTCGAACCGCTTTCGAAGTTTACGGTACAATCGCCAACGATCGCGCTCCGCTTCGTTCGGGCACTCGCCTTGTAGTTAGTCATTGACCAGCTGCAGTCGCAAGGCGCAGAGCAGCCTTATTTTTTGTGAACACATTCCTTTGCCTCGCCCGGAGGTCGGTGCTAGCTTGTTGCGCTTTCCAACGGTTGCCGGCGCGCAGTGCGAGCTCGATATGATGCTAGCTTGAATACCGACGGCATAGCGAGGCCTTCTTATCACTTAGATGTTACAGCCGGTGAAATACCGTGACCATCTGAGAAGCCACTATCAGCGGAGACGGGGCGAGCCCGTCGCCGGCGCAACTCTCAGACCGGTTGCCGGCCATCCTGCCGTAGTCGAGCGAAGCCTACTTCAGACCGCTTCGAAGTTTTTGACGTGTGAAACTCCAGGAGCAGCCGCTGACGATCGTAACAGCTTACTTTTGGCTACCATTAATTTATTCTTCGAAAGATTTTTGTTACTCGGCCCTTTGAAGCGCGGCATTCACGGGATTTCGTTGAGGAATCGGACCGATGTGCAGCGTTGTTTAACGGTGCAAAATATATTGAAATGTTCACAGTGAATACCAACCGGTCGTTGCTATTCTTCGCTGCACTTATAATTTCGTTGCTGTAGACAGATACTCACACGGATAGCCACACAAAGCACATGTGTTTCTCTCTCTCCTCTCTCTCTCCTCACACCACACACACACACAAGCACACACACACACACGCGCGCGCGCGCACACGCACACACACACACACGCGCGCACACGCACACACACACACAAACACAAACACACACACACACGTCACGCCCAAAGAGGGTTTTTATAGCTCCTATAGGGAGTTCGTAACGGACATTACCTGAAACAACCTGGGGAGTTTTAACAAGGTCATGTCGTTCATAAACTCAGTGATTAAGTAGGGGGCGTTTCACGACGACATGTGCCGAGTTCACTCCCTACCAGGGAGTAAATAAGTGGGGCAGGGGAGATTTGTGGGCTCATGTGCTGGAGAAACTCCCATCTCTGCTAACTTTTGCTTACAGTGTAGTGGCATCTGCCCGTCGCTTTGCCTTTTACACCTCATGGCCTCTAACACAGGCACGCACGCTTCCTTCGTTTTCAAAGATAAGTGCCAGATAGCGCTCGTGTCTAACGTGACTCGATGCGCTAGTTCACCTTTGCTGCACGGATCGAAACTCTACAACGCAGCGCTTCCGGAATGCAATTCACTGATTTCCTCGCGCAGACCATCAAATAAACGTTTTGTTTACTTTCTCCATACGCACGACTCTCGTCTTTCGACGACGTTTGCAGTCAAACATGCAGATACGAGGCCAAGTTTTTCAATGCCAATCAAATTTGTTCGCGTTGCGTCTGAGATGTTAACTTGCTATTTACAAAATGGGCCTTTCCTAACATTAATGTATCAGCTGCAGCCGTGAACAATCGTCATGTCCTAAATAAAAGACACCAGTGCTTAGCGGTTTTCAGACCACTGAATGCATTTAGGTGGATATACATGTGTAACTCTTGTAAAAGTTCCCAATTTCTTGTTATGCTAGTCGGGAAACCTGGTCAAATCAATTAGAAATGTAAGGGTGTCTAATATCGAAATACTACGTAGACATTTTTAATTCGTTTGATAAAGCGTACTAATGGTGCATGGTGGAGCTAGAGGATGACGACAATGACGTAAGTCCAATCAGTTGGCCCTTACAAACATGGGTGGAAATAATTCTGATGGTGCAAAGCGGAATTCGGCCATTTTTTATGATGTTGGATCTAACAAAGTGCTCAATAATTACAGTGGCCATTCAAGTGCAACGAGAAGCTGAGAATCACGAGCGCAAATACTTTTTATTGGACAGTTTAGGCGCTGTAACGAAGGCGCGAGTGCTGTATGTCAGTTTCACAAAATTAACTTGCACTAACAGGCTAAAATAAATAGATGTATTACATTCACCATATTTCAATTTATAACCACTAAGCTCTGTTGTTCCATATTGTCACGTTTCTTAAGACAAACTTGGTTTATTGGGTTCGTTGAGTCGACTAGCCAAGCAGCAGCTCAGACAGATCGTCTTAGTCTTCTTCCACTCCCGGATCTCACCCAAGCATATCAGGTGGCATTAGTCCCCCCTTTGAAAGCATCGACTCGATGCTCGTAACGAAAAAAAATGAAGGCATACACACGCAGATACAGAGAACCAAAAGAGGGAGAGTGCAGTACTCGCAGCGCAAATGAGGAAATTTCGCCAATGCTTGCGCCAAGCGCAAAAACAAAAGGCATAAAACACAGGAGAACACGAACAGCAGCAGAAGCAGCAGCACAATGTCACGGCATGTCGCAACACGTGAACCACAAGGGCTACTGTGTGAAGTAGGGCTTCAGCCTAACGACATGCACGGTTTCGGGCCGAAGCTGTCGACGAGAAGACGCTGCGCCGTCCGGAAATACCTCGTAGGTAAGATCGGTGACACGTCTAAGAACCTTGTACGGTCCAAAATAACGGCTTAGGAGTTTTTCGGATAAGCCTGGTCGCCGGACAGGGGTCCACACCCACACTCGGTCCCCAGGGTGGTAGGTGACATTTCGATGGCGGAGGTTGTAACGTCGTGCGTCTTCATCTTGTTGGTGACTGGTGTTTATGCGAGCTAGCTAACGAGCTTCTTCGGCGTCGTATTGAGTGTATTCCTCAGCGTCTGGAGCGATTTCATTGGTTTGGTCACACGGAAGCATAGCATCGAGCATGGTTCGCACGTTGCGTCCGTAAACGAGTCGGAAAGGCGGAAATCGCGTTGTTTCTTGAGTTGCCGTATTGTATGCAAACGTGATGTATGGAAGAATTTCGTCCCAGGTTTTGTGTTGTACGTCAACGTACATTGACAGCATGTCCGCTATGGTCTTGTTAAGCCTCTCTGTTAGTCCATTCGATTGCGGGTGATAAGCCGTCGTTTTTGGATGAGTTGTGCAGCTCAAATTAAAAATGTCCTCCATCATTCGTGCTGTAAATGACGTCCCTCTGTCCGTAATCACGCATGACGGGGCACCATGCCATAGGACGATTTGGTGCACGAAGAACTGCGCGACTTCAGAGGATGTGCCACGGGGTAACGCTTTTGTTTCAGCATACCGAGTGAGATAATCTGTCGCAACTATAATCCATTTGTTCCCAGAGGACGACAAAGGGAAGGGTCCAAGAAGGTCCATTCCCACGAGGTCAAACGGGTGTCTGTGGTGGTGCGATCGGCTGGAGCAGGCCTGCGGGTCTCACAGGCGGAGTCTTGCGACGCTGGCACTCACGGCAGCCTTTCACGTATCGATGTACACTTTTTGATAGTCGCAGCCAGTAATACTGTTGGCGTACTCTGGCGAGAGTTTGCGAATAGCCCAAATGTCCTGACGTGGGCTCGTCGTGGCACGCAAGGAGGATCTCGTCCCGCATTTCGGTAGGAACAACGAGTAGGAAGGCTTTGTCGCTACCACGGGCGTTTTCTTGTAAAGAATGCCTCTTCTTAGACAAAAAGAGGACAGTTCGCGAGCAATGTGTCGAGGGACCTGAGAGTTCCGGCCTTCCAGGGAATCAATAGC
Source organism: Rhipicephalus annulatus (assembly GCA_013436015.1). Classification (NCBI taxonomy): domain Eukaryota; kingdom Metazoa; phylum Arthropoda; class Arachnida; order Ixodida; family Ixodidae; genus Rhipicephalus; species Rhipicephalus annulatus. The sequence goes on along the minus strand of WOVY01013269.1, from coordinate 4,020 downwards.
TGGGCGTAATTCGTCGTCTGCCCGCTGTTTTGACATAAATTCGGAATCGCTGACTGCTCCGAGAAAGGCATGTTCACTCGGAGCCCCTGACAGCGTGCCCACAGGCGCTCGAGAAAGCGCGTCGGCATCTTCATGTTTGCGCCCTGACCTGTACACAATCGTAATATCGAACTCCTGCAAACGCAAACTCCACCGAGCGAGACGGCCGGATGGATCTCTGAGATTTGCCAGCCAGCAGAGCGGTCAGTCACCACTTTGAAGGGACGACCGTAGAGGTAAGGCCGAAACTTGGTCGTCGCCCACACAACTGCGAGGCATTCTTTTTCCGATGTAGAATAGTTGGTCTCGGCTCGAGAAAGAGTACGACTGGCGTAAGCTATTACATGTTCAACGCCACCGTGTCGTTGTACAAGGACAGCGCCAAGTCCGACGTTGCTGGCATCTGTATGAATTTCTGTAGCAGCGTCCTCATCAAAATGGGCAAGAACAGGGGCTGTTTGCATTCTCCGCCGTAGCTCTGTGAACGCTGCATGTTGTTCTGCGCTCCAAGTAAATGGCACGTCATCTCGAGTGAGTCGCGTAAGAGGTTCAGCTATCTTCGAGAAGTTGGCGATAAATCGACGATAATACGCACACAAGCCGAGGAAACGGGCGTACTGCTCTTTTATCTGATGGAACAGGGAAGGCGGCGACAGCAGCAGTTTGTCTGGATCAGGTCGCACGCCATCCGCACTAATGACATGCCCCAGAAATTTTAGCTCTTCGTAGCCGAAATGGCATTTTTGGGGTTTCAGCGTGAGTTTAGTTGTGCGAATGGCGTCCAGAACCTTTCTCAGACGCTTCAGATGTTCTTCGAAGCTCTCGGAAAAGATGACCACATCATCGAGGTAGACAAGGCAGCTTTGCCACTTCAAGCCAGCGAGAACTGTGTCCATCATCTGAAAAGTGGCTGGGGCAGAACAGAGGCCGAAAGAAAGAACATGGAATTCGTAAAGTCCGTCTGGAGTCACAAACGCAGTTTTTCTCGGTCTCGTTCATCCACTTCAATTTGCCAATAGCCACTTTTAGATCGATGGACGAAAAATACTTCGCGCGTCGTAATCTGTCGAGAGAGTCGTCGATCCGTGGAAGCGGGTAAAGTGTGTTTTTTCGTGACGCTATTAAGCTTCTGTAGTCAATACAAAATCGCAGCGTTCCGTCTTTTTTCTTCACTAGAACGACTGGCGAGGACCAAGGGCTGCTGGATGGTTGAATAATCCCGTCATCGAGCATATCTTCACTTGTGTCTGAATAGCCGCACGTTCTTTGAGAAGAAGAAACGCAATAAGGCTGCTGCCGGATAGGGCGGACGTCATCGTCGGTAATAATTCGATGCTTGGCGAGGTGTGTTTGATGGACTTTGGAAGAAGAGGCGAAGCAAGACCGAAACTCCTTTAAAAGGTCATGAAGTGCAGCCTTTCTCTTGTCTGACAGCGTCGAATTAATGTCGATGTGGTCTAGGAATTCTTCATCTCATGCGTTTCCTCGGACGCGAAGCACTCCGTGACGTCGGCAACAGGGTCTCCATAGGCTATGGTGGTTCCGCGGAAAAGATGCCGCTGCTCGTAGTTGAAGTTCGTAACTAGTATTTGTGACTGTCCGTTACGGACACGCACAACACTTCGGGCAGCACATACACCTTGGAGTAGCAGAAGTGATAGGTTGCTTTCAGCCACCACGTCACCGTCCCGGAGGTCTTCACAAATGACTTCGATGGGAACAGTCGCTCGGGGCGGCAGCGTCACACTGTCGTCAGCAACACGCAGCGCAGGTCTACGGCAGTTATCAGCGTCTCGATCTGTTGCGCCTTGAGTCGAGAAGGTCACGATGCGTTCACGGAGATTTATGATGGCACCGTATTCCCGAAGGAAGTCCATGTCGATAATCAGCTGACGTGAACAGTCGCGCAGAACGAGGCAGCTGAGCACAAACGTTTACGCACGAATTTTAACGCTTGCCGTACAGCGACCCAGTGGTGTTACAACGTGTCCTCCAGCAGTTCGAATTCGCGTTTCATTCCACGGCGCGTAACACTTTCCTGAGATTTTTTGCTAGCCTCCCGCTGATAATCGAATATTCTGCACCAGTGTCTATCAATTCATTGACCTGAAAAAGTCAATCAGCACAGGTATGTCAAGTGACACGCGGTCACTGGGTTCAGATGTGGATTTCGGCGTTTCTTCGGTACTGCGATTATTCTCTGGTGAATGTCTTCCGTGTTGCGTGCAAGCGTCGATGGGAGGTCTTCCGCACTTTGAGTCCCAGCGACCTTGCCCCCGAAGGCCGCTGCCTTCAGTTTCCCGACGGCGGCTTAGAGAGCGTTCCCGTGCCGTCACATTGAAACGTGACCCAGTGGCTGCGGGTCTCCTCGGAGACGGTGACCGTGATTGACGTCATGTAAAGGGTGCACGCTGTTGCGCGAGATACTCTTCGATGTCCCTCGGCCTTTGACCAATTTGCGGACGAGGTGAATTGACGGAAAATCCACGCAGGCCAAGTTGCCGGTATGGGCATTCGCGGTAAATGTGACCAGCCTCACCGCAATGATAGCAGAGGGGTCGTCTGTCCGGCGTACGCCAGAGATCAGACTTGCGCGTCGGTGCACGGCGACCATCGATGTCCAAACCAGCGTGCGCCGACTGAATCGCGACTGGCGGCATCATGTCTGGATCGGGACGTATGGAACTGTCTGAAGCGGAACGTGCGGCCCTGTCTGGATCGGGACGTGCGGCACTGTCTGGATCGGGACGTGCGGCACTGGCTGGGTCGGGACTCCTTGACCAGAACGAGGCGTGGCAGATCGCAAGGCTTCCGCGTACGTACGACGGCGACTGTCAGTAGACACAGGAGCCGTTTCCGGATCAACCGACATCAGCGGAAAACGATGGGCGTGCAACACCTGTTGGACCTCGTCACGGATGACACTGGTGATAGAACCAACATCGATTGGTCTTGTCCCGTACATCTTTTCCATTTCTTCCCGGACGACAGATCGGATGATCTCGCGAATCTATTCGGGGCTCTTGCTCCCAGGGGTGGCGAAAATTTCGGGGGTTGAGGCAGCATTCACTTGACGGTCAAACAGGGCAGACCGTTGGTGCAGTACTTGTTCCATTGTTGCCGCTTCAGTAAGGAACTCAGCAACACTCTTAGGGGGACTACGCACCAAACCAGCAAAAAGTTGTTCCTTCACACCACGCATGAGGTGGCGCAACTTTTTTTCTTCTGCCATAGCAGTATCCGCGCGCTTGAAAAGCCGTGTCATGTCCTCAACGTACATCAAGATGGTCTCGTTTGGCATCTGGATGCGTAATTGTAGTGCACGCTCCGCTCGTTCACGGCGGTCTGGACTCCTGTAGGTCTCCAGAAGGCGACGCTGGAACTCGCGCCAAGATGTCAGAAACATCATCCTGTTCAAAAACCACGTCTTGGCACCGTCCTTCAGGCAAGTGTACACGTTCCGGAGCTTCGCAGCATCATCCCAGTAATTTATCGCTGCGACACGTTCGAACTCACTCAGCCAGTCGTCAACATCTTCATGCTGCTCTCCATGAAAGGGGCTAGGCATGAGTGGGTTCTGGACGGTGCAGTAGATCGGCGTGGAAGGTGTCGGAGCTTGCACCGGATCTTGTGTCGAAGTCATGGTCGCTGCGTCAGTGGTTGGTGTCTCAGGTGGTAGGCCTCGTTGGCGGCGGCTTACTCTGTGAACAGAAGTGTCACGGGTGCAGGGCTTGTGTTCCGGCTGCTGGACGGGGTATTGGGCATCGGGTGGATCGTGTGAGACGTTGTACCCAGCCTCCACCAGTCTTGTCACGTTTCTTAAGACAAACTGGTTTATTGGGTTTGTTGAGTCGACTAGCCAAGCAGCAGCTCAGACAGATCGTCTTAGTCTTCTTCCACTCCCGGATCTCACCCAAGCATATCAGGTGGCAATACGGAGCCATTTCTGTTATATCTGATGCGATGCTCAGAAAAATTGTT